>PVKM010003930.1:0-54764 GCA_004027735.1 Carollia perspicillata
TTCCAGCCCATTCTTGCCTGTAGGGTCTCTTTTGAGAAATCAGCTGACAGTCTGATGGGAACTCCTTTGTAGGTAACTGTCTCCTTTTCTCTTGCTGCTTCTAGGATTCTCTCCTTCATTTTAATCTAGGGTAATATAATTATGATGTGCCTTGGTGTGTTCCTCCTTGAGTCTAATTTCTTTGGGACTCTGAGCTTCCTGGACTTCCTTCAATCTATTTCCTTTGCCAGATTAGGGAAGTTCTCCTTCATTATTTGTTCAAATAACTTTTCCACTTGTTTCTCTTCCTCTTCTCCTTCTGGTACCCCTATAATTCAGTGTTGGAACATTTAAAGATGTCCTGGAGGTGCCTAAGCTTCTCCTCATTTTTTTGAATTCTTGTTTCTTCATTCTTTTCTGTTTGGTTGTTTCTTTCTTCCTTCTGGTCTACTCCATTGATCTGAGTCCCAGTTTCCTTCCCATCACTATTGGTTCCCTGTACATTTTTCTTTATTTCACTTAGTGTAGCCTTCATTTGTTCATCTAATTTGTGACCAAATTCAACCAATTCTGTGAGCATCCTGATTACCAATATTTTGAACTGTGCATCTGATAGGTTGGCTATTTCTTCACCACTTAGTTGTATTTTTTCTGGAGCTTTGATCTATTCTTTCATTTGGCCATTTTTTTTCTCAGCATGCCTGTTATGTAGTAAGCTTTAAGTGTTCACCAGGGCAGGGCAACCCACATCATTGGGTCGTGATGCTGAATGTGGGGGAGGGTCTGAGTCCTAACAATGGCACTTGCTCTGCTTTTTGCTGATTTTCAGTCACTTCCCATGCTACCCACAATCAAATTGGGCCCTTCTGGTGCAGATTCCCTGGTGGCTGGGCTTGTGTATGTTCTAACACCCTGTGGATCTCTTCAACGAACTCTACTGTGAGGCTGGGAGATTCTCCCACTGCTGCCTCAATGCCCACTGATGTTTTCAATCAGAGGTTTGAGGCTTTAATTCTCTGCACTAGGGCCCTGGGTTGCGTGGTCTGTCTCACTCCCCAGCTGTTACTCCCAGTTTATCTGCATGCAAATTTGAGACAGCCTGTTCCACCAGTTACCACTTTGCTGGGTCTGCCAGCTGCAGCCTTGCCCTCCCCAGGCCTCCAGCCACAGCCCTGCTGCGAGTCCTCTCCGCCCAGCTGTCCATCTCCACCCCACCTACTGGTCTGAATGAGTGTTTCTTCTTTAACTCCTTGGTTGTTGGACTTCCATACAATTCAATTTACTGTTGGCTCTGGGTGTTTTTTGTTTTTAAATTGTTGTTGTCCTTCTTTTGGTTGTGTGAGGAGGCACAGTATGTCTACCTATGCCTCCATCTTGGCCAGAAGTCAAGAGATGAAATTTTTAAAAGGAAGCAAATAGAAAGGCCCAAAAATACAAATGTTGAAATAAAAATTAACTAAAGGATTTAAATAGCACATTTAAACAGCCAGACAAATCTGCAAACTTGAAGATAAGACAATTGAAAATACCAAGTCTGAGGAGAAAAAAGAAACAAAAAATTAAGAATAATGAAGAGAGCTGAAGGGACTTATGGGACAGCATGAACAGTACCACCATATTCTTTATGAAAGTCCTAGAAGAAGAGAGAAAGGAGAAGTTATTTGAAGAAATAACAAAATAAAACTTCTAATCTGATGAAATATATAAATATATACATCTAATAAACTAAAAAATCCCAGGTATAATAAACACAGAGACCCACACCAAGAAACATTCTAATGAAACTGTCAAAAGCCAGGACAAAGAACTTGAAAGTAGCAAAACAGAAGTGACTCATCACATACAAATGATCTTCAATAAGATTAAATTAATAGCCAATTTTTCTCCTCCAAAATCATGGAGGCTAGAAGACAGTAACATGATATATTTATAATGCTGAAAGAAAAACAGATGTCAGGAAGACCTCTGTATCTGACAAACTATCGTTTACTAATGAAGAAAAAAAATACACTTCAAGATAAAGCTAAGGCAGTTCACTACCGTTAGGCCTGCCCTATAGGAAATACTAAAAGGATTACTATATGTAGAGACATCAAAGGTAACTACATAAAAGTTAGTATTACTGGTGGTTTTTTGTTATTTCTCTTTTGTTTCCTATATGATTTAAAAGACAAATGCATAAGACAATCATATAAATCTATGCAATAGGCACACAATATGCAAATATGTAATTTGTGTTCATTACATAAGGTAAGGTAAAGAACTGAATAGAACCAGAGTTAATGTATACTATTAAAGCTAAGTTGGCTAACTGAATATTTTAAGACCACTGTTGAGACTTACTCCTCAGGAAAAAAAGATTTCTTTTAAAATATGACTGTTCAATGACAATGGTCACCCAAGAGCTCTGATGGAAATGCACAATGAGAATAATGTTGTCTCCATGCTTACTAACACAGCTGCCATTCTATGGCCTTTAGATCAAGGAGTAATTTCAACATTCAAGTCCTATTATTTAAGAAACACATTTCATAAGCTTATAGATGCCAAAGATGTGATTTTGATAGATCTGGGTAAGGTAAATTGAAAAATTTCTTAAAAACACACATGATTCGTGGGAAGAGGTAAAAATATCAGCATTAACAGGAAGTGAGAAGTTGACCCCAATCTTCACGGATGACTTTGAGGAGTTAAAGACTTTAGCAGAGAAGGTGACTGCAAATACAGTGGAAAGATCAAGAGAACTAGAATTAGAAGTAGAGCCTGATGATGTTACCGAATTGTTTTGATCTCATGATAAAACATTAATGGATCAGGAGTTGCTTGTTATAGATAAACAAAGAAATTGTTTTGTTTAGATTAAGGCTACTCATAAAGATGTTATGAAGATTGTCAAAATGACAACAACAGATTTTAGAATATTACATAAACTTAGTTGATAAAGCAGCTGCAGGATCTGAGAGGATTGGCTCCAATTTTGAAGGAAGCTCTGCTTTGGGTAAAATCAGCTATTAAACAGCACCACATGCTACAGAGAAATCGTATGTGAAAGGAGGAGCCAATTCATGTGGCAAAATTTCATTGTTGTCTTATTTTAAGGAATTGCTATAGCCACCTCAACCATTAGCAACCACCACCCTAATCAGTCAGCAGCCATTAATGCCAAGGTAAGACCCTCCACCAGCAAAAAGTTAATGACTCACTGAGGGCTTGGATGATGGTTAGCATATTTCAGCAATAAAATTTTTAAACATAGAATTATGTACATATTTTAACATAGTGCTATTGCACACTTAATATACTACAGTATAGTGTAAACATAACTTTTATATGCATTGGGAAACAAAATATTCATGTTAGTCACTTTATTGCAATGATTGCTTTTATTGTGGTGGTCTTGAGCTAAACCTGCAATATCTCTGAAGTATTCCAGTACTACTTAGAGAAGTGGAAGAAATTGAAAGAGAAGAATAGAAAGAAAAGGTAATCACAATAAGTTTCAGTGTCATTATTTATAACACCACCACTTTAGTTTTCTTTCCTATAGTGCTAGTCAGCTGTATAATTAAATCTGACAGACACTATTCAAAAAGGGAAAATAAATTTACTGACATTTATAGGCAAAATGTTTTCTCACAAACAATATCTATTCTTGCCTACATATGGTTTCTTCTTGTAAGTTGGTATTTTTAGTTTATTAATATTATATTAAAGTATAATACCATTCTTTTTTTCAATGATATGAATCAGCTTACCACAATCCATTTATTTTTGGTATGAACAAAAGGAAACAGTTGAATTTTTAAAACTATTTAACCACACAATTTATTTTGATTAGAGCCTAATCTTATCTTGAGTTTTCCTTATTACATTGTAAGTCCTTTATCCCTCAGATCTCTAGTCATTAATACATTAAGCCAAAAATCATTAATTGAGTCCTGCCTCATTATAAATTGCCAGAACTAGCTTTCCATGCTGGAGTTTTACACTGCAATAGCTTCTGGGGAATGATAATATTTTCTTAAATGCTTGTGTTTTATCCACTCAACATATTACAAGTCCCCAAATCAGAGTGATTCCTGAGTACTATCTGTCCATTAAAATATATATATTATTACATATTATTTTGAATAATTGCCTTAAGAGCAAAAGTATATCATCTCCTCAAGTAGTTTCCCTCCATCATTAACTACTTATTTTTCCAATAACCTTACAACATAGGCCATTGTGAAGGAAATAGAAACAGAAAAAAATTTTGACAAAAAAAGCTTTTCAATGGTTATATGTTGCCAATGCTGTGTTCTGATGGGAACAAATGCCTTTCAATGATTCATCTCTTTTGATGGTCAGTTACACCTCAAATGTCTGATCAATTGCTTGGCAATCTGAGACTAAGTTGACAGTAACAAAATTCTTTCCTTCTCATTTCGGTCAAGCCAATCAACCACAGGCCTCCACAAGGTGATAAAATTGGCAGAGTGGTGGTGTCAGGTGTTCCACTTGTCCTTCCAGGGAGGAACATCATCCTTGGGCTCTCAGAATCACAGCCTCTAATAACTTAAAAGGAACATAGCCTCTTAACCTTGTCTTGGATCACAAACCTATCTGAGCATCAGAGACAAGCTATGTCTAAAGCAATCTGTCTAAAAAAAAAATACATAACCAGACACACACCAAAAAAAACTTCCTCACATTAAAGTCCATTGATAAAACTTACTGTCTTTTCAGGTAAGGAAATACAGACCCAAGAAGGTGACTTTAAATGCACAAGTTTAGGTAACTCCTAATCTAGTCCTCTTCAAATTGTTCATTGTTGACCCTTGAGATGACTGAGGTAACTTCAGGTCTTCTTCACCTATTCTAGGAAATAACAGTACTTCAGCTCTAAATGTCATTCAGTACTATTCATTGAGACTTTCCATGTGCCAGGCACTGGGTTATTCATTCTTCTCTCCCACAGCACAGATGTCAAAACCAAAGAAGAGTCCAATGACAGTCTTATCTGTTGATCTTACCTATTGGTAAAATTCTACAGAACATAGTTTTGCCTTTTCTTTTCATCAGATGAAGGTAACAGACTTCTAAAACCACTCTAACTCTACTCAAAACTCTTCCTGTTCCTCTTGTGCCCTTCAGACCAAATCCAGTTCCTTGTCTAGTGTTGAAGGCCCATGCATACATGGGGACTTACATCTAGATTTACTTTTCCAGACCTCTTTGCTCAAAACAAACCATTCTACCCACTCTGCACCAGATCATTAAAAAACAAGCAAACAAATACCAAATAGTACCATTGTTCATTCAAGCAATTCTCACCCAGAAATTTACTTATAAATTTCCATCTGTCCTTCAAAGCCTAGGTCATATCCTTCCTCCCTGAATCCTGATTACCTAACTTAAAAGCCCCTCATTCCCCCTCTTAATTTTTACAGCTCATGTGGCTTTGCCCAATTCCAGGCTAATAGTTGATGGTCTTCTTTTATCTCTTAATGCATATATGACTTAGCACTGCTAATATATTTAAGTTTTTTTTAGGACAGCTACTATGCCTATGGTCATTATATATCCTGCCTCACTTAATAGATTTGTTCAAGTGAGAGGCTGGTAAAAATGGCCTCCCTTCAAAGAAATCCCAAATTACTTCTATTTTTAGTGGTTGACTATTAACAGAAAGCTGTCTGTCCACATATTGAAATCCTTGAAGTTGCCTTGGTTGTGGGTCTTTTTGCCAAATATACTCACAATTTTATTTTATTTCAGGGTCCAGAAAACATTGGAAGGCTGCTGTATGGGGTGATGGAATGAAAAACCAGACCAAATCACCCAGACATGGGTTCCTTCTATAAATGAACATTCCACAGCTCAAGACAGAGCATCTTCCATTTCACTGCTCAGCCCCGAAATGCCTCCTGGTTATAATTAAGTACTTCAAAGTTTTCCAAACACCCTTTCAGAAATGTCTGCCCCAAATACAAAATGATGTCCAAATAGATGTAAATCATCACCTGGCAGGGAGGGAGAGGCATGGAAAGTGGTCATCAGCACTTGAACTAATCAGAAAGTCTAGTCTCTTGGTGAGGATTTTCATTTGTCATTCTAGCCACTGAATTCTCAAGTTGGCCAATTTGCTCCCTATTGGTAATCAACTAGTTATTTTTATTCTCTTTCCCTTCTTTGGGACTGTCAGACTCTTGGAGCTATTCATCACCCACATGTGCCTAACCCTTCTGTGGTGGGAAGTGGGGCAGGGAAGCTATTATCCAGGAAAAGATAAATTCAAAGCTAATTCACTGTTTGTGTTCAATTTTTTAAATAATGATGCCCCATGAGGTCCGTAAACTGATGACACAACTGGGTGAGAGTGGAACAATGAAAGCTTCAGTGGTAAGAGCATTATGAATGGAAATTATCTCCCTGCTGTGAAGTTTGTTCCTCTGAAGTGACTTGTTTTTAGACTGTCTTTACAACCCCCAAAGGAGCATCATCTTACATACATTACTTAAGTTTGCGATGGAAGCTGCCTATATGAAAATTATAAACCCAGAAAGGAGAGTTTTAAATATGTATAATGCTTTGGCAGTAATTCTAAGCAACTTCACTCCACCAAAGAGGAAGAAGGTGGACTTTGAAGGCTATTTTGTCGGAGGCAGGAAAGTAGCCCGTTCTATTTGTTCCTGCCAGGTCCCCTGGCTTTCAAAATCTCACTCTGGTTTGCCTGTTGCTCTCTTCCTTCCTCTAGGTTGCTATCTTTGCCTCCAGTGAAATCATTTCCAAATGTGGTTTTAGGATTTCAATTTTTCTGAGTTCACCTCAGGTGCCATGAAAAGGTGGACTCTGCCACTTGCTTCAAGTAAAACTCTGGTGTAACTACATTTTCGAATTAGTGTCTAATTTGATCTCCTCTCAGGTTTTCCCTCAGTTCCTCTGAAGAACCTAATATCAAACTCTCAAGACTGTCTATGGTCCCTGCAGCCAAAAGTTTATATTTTCAATGTCCAATGTTCAGCCTTAAGAAAGACGTTAGTGTGCCAGACATCGACATTTTTTGGCACTTCCTTTGCTCATATCAAACTCTTTATATTGTTGATTAAAAAACAGCCACATACTAAACCTGACGAGCTCAGGGGTGGCTTGTGTTATGGCCTTAAAAATTCAAGAGGCCTAAAATTAACCACAGGAGATGGTCTGAAATTAAAATTTTTTAACTAAAGTTGCACCTGGCTGATAGTTAAGTCCTGAGGCAATATTTTTCTCTAACAAAGTTCAGTCTTTACTTTAATTGAGCCTGTCCTGTAGTCTTTTTGCCTCTAGGATAATATAGGATGATAAGCCTTTGCAATAACACAGTAATTTCCTTTTTTCTGGATGCAAAACACAGCCACCACACCAGAGACCATAAATACCCTCATCATTATTGTTATCACGTTAATTGTTGGCTGTTAACCATCCTGTACCCACCTATATAAAAGAAGTGTGTGTCTATCATTTTGATTTTTACCCAATTCCAGAGGTTTCCCTGATTTTCTTTCTCCCACCTCCCTAATCTATCACCAGTGAATTCCACATAACCCCCTTCCACCTTCCCCTTTGATTTTGATTTATAAAATAAGTGGTAAAACTGCCATTTTCCAGAGCATTTTCTCAGTGCATTGAGGTTTTGCTTCCTGGCAATCATTGTCAGTTTGGTTCCAATAAACTCATCAAAATTCGTACAGGTTTGGATATTTCTTATGTTGACAGTTCCTTGAAGGAAGCTGAGAATTGAATGGTCATTGTTGCCATTTCTTTAAAGACTCTGAATTGGGGAAGCAACATGATCTGAATCTTACCATGTTTGCCTTCCTCCACTGTTTCATGTCTCAGTACCCTTTCTTGTATCCTTTATGCTTCATATAAACATCCACACATGCAACTTCACTTTTAGGTGTGTCTATCTCCAAAAAGAATTCAGAAAGGACCGAGAAAGCAAATTTACACACTCCATATTATGTTTGCTCAGTTTTCATCTGCTAATTCCTTCCATGCACAGCTGTTTCCACAAGGGATGGTATCACCCAGCAGCTGTCTGGGACTACAACCTAAAATGCTTGTAGAGTTTCAGTCTCTTGTCTTACCTACTTAAATCTGTATCTTTTCCAATATACTAAAAAATGAAGGAATGGCTGGCTTGCTTCAATGAGAAATTATTCTGTAAATTTAAATAAATTGTTTTACAACCTTTCTTCTAATGTTTTGTTGTAATTGTCCCTAATTCTAAACTTGCTCTCAAAAATCATTTACTGGTAATTACAGTAAATATGAGTTCTTGTATTTGGTATTTAGTGAAACAGGTAAATTGATTTGTAAAAAATTGGTTTCCTTCTGCAATTTGTGAGTAGGAAACATGGGGAAGAATTATGCTTTATCTGCCCAGTGTGCCCAAGTTGATCTGAACGAGAACTGTAGTATCTCACGTGATACCTATTTGTCGATTAGCACCAGGATTGACTGAACGCAATGAGCAGAGACTTCTGTGCTACCCTCTACACAATTAGTCTGGTTATTTACTGATGTCCCTGTTATAGGCACAAGGTTTGTGTTCCCAGTGCTTCAAAAGAAAGGCTAACATCTAATGGATCTCAGATTTGGCATAAGGAAAGGTTTATTGATTGAAGAGGCCTAGCTGGAGAAACTGGAAGAGTTAATACTTACGTCCAGCTGAAGAGAGATCAAAATTCAAGCATCTTCTTTATCAAGAGAAGGGAGGATGGGTGAGATAAATCGGTGAGTTGGGACTGTAGACAGCGTGGAAATGAGAAGGGGTCCAAGAAAAAGAGGGAAATTTCTAGATCTCTTTGTTCCTGGTTGATGTCCACTGATCTGAATTGGTTCTGGAGTCACTACATTGTGCACATTTCCTCACCTCTTCCATGACAAAGGGGCTGCTCAAACCTCGATCAGAATTCTCTAATGAATCAGCAAGCATATGTGATCCTGGTACCTACAAGTTAAAGATTTTAGCCTTAGCTGATGGGTTTAAGTAACTAATGCATGTGGAAAGCTATTCCAGGAACTGGAATGCATGACCTACGTGACTTGAGGAGGTCAGACCACAGGCAAATCAACCTATGTGCTCCAAGGGGTCTGCAAGCAATGGAGTTGGTATCTGCGTTGTTGATCAGCAGATAAAATAGTAATAAGAAAATTGCTCCGGACTGCGACTCTTATCCAATTAACCTGTTTTCCAAACCCTTACCTACCCTTTCTTCTCCTTATAAAACAGTCAGCTTGAGATGTGATGTTAAGACAATTTTTGAGGGCACATAACCCACCATCTTCTCAGATCACTGATCGTTTCAATAAAGCACCCACAAAGATTCAATCCTTTTCTCTACTTACTGGTTCGGTAGTGACAGGTAGCATGAATGCTGACTTTTCCAGTTTCGTATCTATAGCAGGACATATTAGCCTGAAGTCCACCAGAGAGAAAGAGCACTATACTGTCACATTCCTTGGCTCTACTCCTATGAAAAAAGAAGTTTCCTACCATCAGCACTAAAAATCACTTCCTCACTAAAATGTTGATATCTGTGAGAAACCTACTGTCCTAACTGTTCTTCCATCCAATCCTTTCTTCAGTTTCCATCATCACGACAATATTCTGTTTCCTGGTCCTGGTCCCTTCTCCTATATTGAACATTGCATTAACTATTTATTCCCTGTCAATGTAAGAAACATCCAAATCTGTATGAATTTTTGTGAGTTTATTTGAGCTAAACTGATAATAGGTGACAGGAAGCAAAACCTCAATAGATTAAGAAATGCTCCAGAAAATGGCAGTTTTGTACCTTATTGTATACATTACAATAAAAAGAGAAGATATAAGTGGGTTACATGAAATCTACTGGTGATAGCTTAAGGAGGCAGGGGAAAGCAAAAGGGGAGAAACCTCTGGGATTGGATAAAAAGTACAACAATGATAAACACATACTTTTTGTTACACACGTGAGTATAAGATAGTTAACAGTCAACAATTAAGGTGATAACAAAAACAGTGAGGGGATTTGTGGACTTCCTCTGGCGCAGCACCGTGCTTTGAGGGGTCTAGAAAAAGGAAATTTGATATTCCAAACATAGGTTATTATAGGTGCAAAAACACAATAGGCAGGCTAGATTAAGGTAAGGACTGACTTTTGTCAGGCAAGATTGTAGCCTAGGACATGACTGCCTTCCATGATTTGCTTTTAGTTAGAACGTTTGTAATTTCAGACCATCCTATGTGTTACTTCAGGTCTCTGAGTTTGTAAGGCCATCACACAGGCCTCCCCTGTGCTTGTTGGGTTTAGTGTGTACCCCCTTTTTGTCCACATCCCAAAGCAGAGTGTCCAACCAAAAATGTTCCTAAAATCCACAGACCACCACTGCCTCACAATGGATATGTGGGATATGTGTAGACATTGCATATCACTCAACAGGTTTTCATAAATAAATCTATTTGACCAGCCCCTACCAAGATCAAGAAGTAGTTACAAATATTTATAGCCACTTGACAGATGAATTTGGTAAAAAATTTGGGCTTGTATTTTGCTTGTCTATTCAAATTACAGTCATTTTGATTTATTGCATTTTTTAAACTATGTTGACCAGTGAATGATTAGAATTAATATCCAAACAAAAGAAAAGAAAATAACAAAACTGATCATTCTGATCATTTAAGAACTGATCTAGATGAACTAAGACCCCTATAAGATTTTGTGCTTGACTATTTTGTGTTTGACACCCCTACAAAGAGGCCACTCACCAGAAATTGTCTCCCACTCCCAAAGAACCTTGCCTGGCAGTTAGAGTTAACACAGTATGTCTGGGCCTTAAATTGTTGCTTTTCTTGGGGTCCCTGACTCACAAATGTTAGGGATGCTTATATTTAATAGGAAAAGTTTCCCTACTTAGAGCCTAACATCTTGTGTGAAGAATACAGCATGATCTACATACACTGTAGAAAATATTTTCCTGGTTCCATTATAGAAGCTGACACATAGAATTGGACTTTTCCTCTTCTCATGTGAATATTGTCTGTGGATGTCAAACTTCCCTATTGTGAATGGGTACAAGCTGTGATGTTGCCATTCAAGGACTTCCAGTGGCCGTAAGAGGAAAATTATGAACCAACTCCCCTCAGAAAGGAAGTGCCTATTTAAACAGCAGTGGTCTCACGTGGTATCTGCATCCTTCCTACCAGGAACAGCCCTCCCTCTTCCTGACTGAATTTGGGTATATGAATTAGCATGACAGAAGAGACTTGGCAGCAGTATTTGCCTATTTACACTTATCCCATAAGCACTTGAGGAAAGAATTAGCTCTGTGCATTTTCCTGGAAGACAGAATTTCCCTTGTTCATTGACTCATTGATTGTATCTTTAATTTACAACAAATGCCTTGAAAATGGGACACATGTGATTGTAAGCCTTCTACAAATTCTAATAACAAATTACCTAAGGCTCTTGCTCTATTTTTTTCCATTGCTTCAGAAATTGGAATGGAAGAAGTACAACACAGCACCATACAGCTGGAAGGGCCCTTACAGATCAGCTAGCAAATTCTTCTCTCATTTTACAAATGTTAAAACTGAAGTCCAGAGAAGGCATGTGACTTGCCAATGGTCAGATTAAAAAAAACACAGACTGGTTTGTAGGGCTTTATGTTTTAATTTTGTTTTTGTAAACTACTGATGGAAGTGTAATATGTGTATAAAAAGTT
This sequence comes from Carollia perspicillata, assembly GCA_004027735.1. NCBI lineage: Eukaryota > Metazoa > Chordata > Mammalia > Chiroptera > Phyllostomidae > Carollia > Carollia perspicillata. The sequence goes on from PVKM010003930.1 coordinate 11,716, forward strand.
ACTCATCATAACATAAAACTGAACATATTTTAGTAAACTAACCATACCCAATAACCAACATACAAAGCCAGAGAAGCTGAACATCTCTAACACTCCTCAAAGTCTCCATAATGAACTCTAGGTATTGCTCCCTCCCAAGAGTAACCATTGTCCTGCCTTCTGGTATTGTTATAGGAAATAAGGCTAGCTCTCTGTTCCGAGCCCCAGATAACTCTCTGCTGACTCCTGAACCCCAGTTAACCTGCTGACAAGTTGACTCTCTGTCCCGGGCCCTGGATGATTCCCTGCTGTTTCTTTGTCCTGGGCCCCCAGACCATTTCTGCCCTCCACTTCTGTGTCCTTGGCTTTCACATTCCTGCGTTGCTTGCTTGTGCCACATGACCCCTGCTCTCCCCACTTTGTTACAAAGGTATTTAACCACCCACCTGACCCCTCTTCAGGGCTCAGAATTTGGAAGCTATCTCCTCTGGGTCCGTGCGTGCGTGAATAAAGGCTTACTCTATCACCCCAAATCGTGTAAGAGTCCGTTTTTCTGAAACATTTGGTTCCCTGACTGGGAAATGACTCATACTAGCAGGCCATTTGCCTCTGGTGAGGGTGGCTGGGGTCAGCGAGGTGGGCCCAGTGACTGCAGGGAAACACATGCCCCAGTGATTTGGGGTCCTGAGAAGCTGGGCTCCCCTTAGCCAGGTCCTTGGGCTGCTCTTCGACCCGGGCACTTGGGGAAAGTGGACAAAGCCAACCAGGAAGGTGCCGGATCGGTAAGTGCCCAGGGGATCAGGCCCAAGAACAGGCCCACCCTAAGGGTGGAAGGGGAGGCTGATCACCTCTCAGGCCATTGGCCTCAGGTTCAGGTAGGGTTTCCCTGCTCGGGAGGGAAAAGTAATAACCTCAGTGTGACTCTGTGTGTGTGTGTTGGAGCGAATGTGCTTGTGCCTCCACGGACATTTGCCTGTGGAGCAAGAGTGGGACCTAACTGCGGTTCCTCGGTCCATTATACTGCATAATGGCTGGGAGTTTAACCCGGATTCTACTTGGGCAGCCTTAGCTAAGACGGACCTAAGTTTCTTGAGAGAGGAGAGGCCAGGCAGGTGAAAGTGAAACCCCCCTTCCTTAGTTTGTCTGCGCTGACACTGGGCAGGAAAGCATGGGTGCAGGGCCGTCCACCGTCCTAGACTGCATGCTCAGGAATTTTAACCGGTTCAGGGGACAAGACCCCAGCATGACACCTGACCAGCTGGGAACTTTTTGTTCCTTGGAGTGGCTGACTTTCAGAGTGGGCTGGCCCTGGAGGGAACCTGTATTCAGGTTTGGGGAGGAAACAAACCCCTAGTCGACTCCACTTCCCTGCCGCACCCGCGGGGGTAGGGGCAGGCAAGGGGCCTACTTAGCTCTGGAGACTGGAGCTGGAGCCCCAGGCCCACCCCCACAGGTGAGCGGGGCCTGGTCTCCGCCAAGCCCTGGGGCCTTGGTACCCCCACCCCAGTGGGTTGGGGGAGTTAGGTAGAACCTGTGCTTGGCCTCCGCCAGGGCCTGGGGCCTCAGCACACTACCCCCAGTGGGTGGAGGGTGGCTCTGTGGTGCCCCCATGCCTGCAGGTGAGAGGAGCCTTTGGAGCCTCCCTGGCTGCTGAAACGGACCCCAGGCACCATCACATGTGAGCGGGGCCTGCACTGTGCCTCCGCCCTACCCCCTGAGGGTGGGGGCATTTCCACAGGGCCACCCTCCCTCACAGGTGGGAGGGGCCTGGCCTCTCTCTGCAGAGTGAAGCCTGGGGGCACCACCCCCTGCAGATGAGAGGGGCCTCCAAGGAGTTGCCACCCTCATGGCTGGTGGAGGTTTCTACACCGCCAGTCTCACAGGTGATGGGAACTGCCACTGCCGAGATGCCTCCCCCTCCACAGGTTATGGAAGCCACCCCAGTGCTGTCTTCTCCTATAACTGCCCCTGAAGCTGAGACTGCTGTTTTTAGAATTAGCTCAGGGAAACCAAAAGAAGCAGGACCCTAGGGCAGAGAAAGGAAACTCATCAGGTTGCCTGCCACCATGCCAGTGGCAAAGGGGCCCTATAGAGAAGAAGAAAGGCACAATAGGCATTAATCAGTGTGCCCGTTGCAAGGAGGAAAGACACTGGAGGAATGAGTGCCCACATCGCAAAAGGAAAAGTAAGAGTAAGAATCCAGGTTGAATGATGGTAAAACAGGAAATAAAAAAAATGACAATGAATGAGGAAGCCCAGGGGCTCCATTGGACATCTCCCGACCCATCACTATTTCCCCACAGGAGCCCTGGGTACAAGTGACCATGGCAAACAAGCCAATTGACTTTCTTATAGATACAGGAGCCACATACTCAGTGCTGAATACAAAGTTGACTGGAAAAAGCTCAAATGAAGTAAGGGTTACTGGTGTGTCTGGCCAGGTACAAAAACAGACATTCCTGCAACCTCTGGAATGCCAGCTTGGGGGTCAAAAGCTTACACATAGTTTTCTGTATATGCCTGATTGTCCCATTCCATTGTTGGGCAAAGATTTGCTGTGTAAACTGCATGCACAAATAACCTTTTCCCCCAAGCAACAGCAGCTGTGTGTGGAAGTCCCTGTGGAAAATGCCCTCTGGTTGCAGGCTTTCCTGACCTGTCCTGAAGGCCCTGGAGGTGAAACCTTCCCACCCGAGATCTATGAGCAGGTCGATCAAACTGTTTGGGCTGACAGCACTCCAGATGAACAGCAGCTGTCTGAACAATGGACTGGTCCCTATGATGTCCTATTGACAGTGCATTCCTCCCTGAAGCTGATGGGAATTAAGCCCTATATTCACCACACACGGGTAAAATGGGCACCACCTAAGGGAGACACAGGCACTACTGCTGCAGCTGAGGAAGGAAGGAAAAATTGGACCTGCACTCTGGAGGGAGGTTTGAAATTCCTCTTCTGGAAAGAGACAGCGAATCCTGATACAGGGTGACAGTGTTTGTTATATCATACAAGTGTTTGTAAAGCTAGGGACCTTTGGCTGCCACATACTGAGTTTAAGTGTAGTCCTTCCCAGTGTAGGAAAGGAACCAGGATTGAAAGCATACGAAAGAATAGAAAGTTTGTGAATGTTGCAGAAGGTCTGTGGAAGTGAAAGTTTTGAGAAGCCTATCAGAAGGAAAAGGAATAATAGAGGGTTTGTGAATGTTGCAAAAGAATTTTAAGTAAATAGTTAAATCAAGATGAGCAGAAATATGTATAAAAGATATAAAAGTTTTAAACCTGGAGTAATGGAAACCTCAACTACTTGTTTTCTGGTTTCATGGGGAAAAGCAAATTTCTCACATTGGTTTTGTTTCTGAGCAGAGACCCTCTGTACCTGTAAGACCTAGTGAAGGTCACGATAGCTGGTTGGGGAGAATGCACTTGCCATCCGGGACCCAGGAAGGGTCATTTGGGGCTGATAAGTGCTTCAGCCTGAGGCAAAGAGCATGTCTCTGCCAAGAGACCGGGCCTGAAGGAGCATGTCTCTATGAGGCACCAATGGACACATTTGGTACAAGAGACTGTCTCTACCTGTGTATTGTTCTGGAGCTCTGTGTTTCGTATTTTGCTCTGTATCTGCTCTGAAAAGGAAATTGAGGATTCCAGAAAAGGTTGAAACTTCATACTCTGTAAGAAAGTGAATAGGAAAAAGATTTTCCATCATGATTTGTATTTTTCTCCCTACCTGATCCCTCCAGAATTCGGCATTCTGAAGGAGTGTGTGATGACATAAGGTTTCTTTGCATAAAACCAGTAAGACCAGTCATTAATAGTGTTTTTGTTAACCAAGACTTTGACTGGAATGTCACACCTGAAGGAGGCATGTATGGGTTCTGGTCATCACCAGAAAGCCCTGGGGAACTAGGATTGACTTGCTAAGCTAGTGGAAACCCATGAGAGAAGCCTGGTACTTTGGATGGTTGTGCGGTTTGTGCCAGTCTTTCCAGGGAGGGAATGAAGGTTGCTTTCCTAAAAGATGGCTAAAAAGGAACCTGTAGGCACAATGGAGGCTCGAAGACTTGAGTGAAATGACTGGTACAAGCAAAGCCAGATGGCAGATGTGTGGCTCTGCTTCTGTGCCCTGAGGGGCGGACTGAGAAGTCAATCTAAGGGTTCCCTGTGTGAGTTCCAGCAAAGTGGACTTAAAGATCATAAGAGATCCAGGCTGCTCTTGGTGTGTTCATGCAAACAAACAGGAAAAATTAAAAGTAAGACTCAAAGTAGTCCCTGTAATAACAGTGAGGGTAATCTTAAGGAGAAAAATGATGATTCAAGGAAAATCACAATGCTCAGTTTTGGTCATCTGAATGGTGCAGCTAACTGCCTTGAAAGTTTGTTTTCATTTGAAAGTTGAAACTGGGTTTGTAATATCACCAAAGATGTTCAATTTACAGGTACAAAGGACCTTGCAAAAGAATATCTTCCCAAAAGACAGTCTCACAGGCACAGAGACTGGTTTGGGGATTGTTGTGTGAATTAACCTGTGTGCTCTTCTGTTTTCATAAGATGTATGCCTATGACCTGCCTACACCTATGAGTGATTGGTTGCAATATAGACCTCACTCAAAGAGCCCATCTTCATCATTGCCCCCTGAGACTCAGTGGTTTCACTGAATTAAGTGGTTAGGCTAATGAAGTGTTCAGGCTGGCTGTGGGCTTCACTTTTTCCTTTCTGTCTTGATGGCTTGGACAGAAAGGGCTCAGAAATCTGAAAGGAAGGAAATCCTAATGTATTTCCCTCGGCCCAGTGAAGTATGGTGGGCCACAAAAGTTTTGGATAGGTGCAGCATGTCTTACACACCTTCCTGCAGGTAAGCCATTCTTAAGTCCCTGCCTTCATCATTTAGTGATTATGATTTAATTTTGCCTCCCAGTTCTTACCTAATCTGTAACCTCCAGAATATGACAAGGATGCCAACGGTCCAGTAATGCCAGCCTTTGGACACCAAACCTGTGACTTCCTGGTGACAGCCAACTGGCTAGGATCCTATAAGGTCCTTCCCTTACAAGAAGGACTTCCTCTGTGCTGTACCGCCCCCCCCCTTTTCAGAGCACCCCTGACCCAAGGGGAGGTAAGACGACATCCATGTCTAGCCGGAAGTAGTTACAAGAAGATGAGACCTTCGTCCATTGTCCTTTATATGAATATAAAGTGGGTGTATATCTGAAAAGAGAGAATAATTCAGGATGCAGCCAAGAGGGAGGCCAGCGCACTCCATTAGGCCTGAAGATTATGTTTGAGTAAAGTTAGAAAAAGGACAGAATTTGAGGCTAGACCAGACTCAATATCTAGAGCAATTAGGGCAAACCTTAGACACCATAAATAAGGCCAGACTAGGCCAGGAACCCCAGCCTCGAGGGAGGCCAGTGCACTCCTTTCAGCCAGGACAATATGTATGAGTAAAAGATTGGAAGAGAGAACCCCTCCTGCTAACCTGGACAGGTCCCCACTTAATATTATTAACCACCCCAACCACCCTTAAAGTTGCAGGTGTCAATCCCTGGATCCATTACAGCCGAGCCAAGGCAGCCGCAGGCCTGATGCAGGAGGAACCAGACCCGATTTGCGGCTACAGGCTCTGAAGCTCCAGAGGTTGCCGACTGGGGAAGGAAACTTCCCCCAAGGATGGACAGTTGTCCCAACTGCCTTAGAAGCCTTGAAAAGTGGTGGGTGGCAGCTCCCACAGTGTGCCTAACCAGAGACCAGTGCCTCTTTTCTGTCTTTGAGGGTTGTGACTAGAAGCCTGAGGTCTATGGTAGATGCCCTTATGGACACAGTCACCACCACACCACTAGGATGGGCGAACTTCTGAAAATTCCCATACTAGGTCCTGACAGCAAGGATTGGGAGACAGGAGTCTGGGGAAAAATCTATGTAAACATGTGGCATTCAGGACCAGTTGGGGACATATTCATTTTCAAAGCCTATGAGCCTAAAGACCCCAAGTTGGTTGGAATTTATAACCTCACCAGCTCAATTCAAAGTTGGGAAGAATCTCTGGCCTCTGACCTGGGCGATTCCCCCCAGACCAGACCCTTCTCTTGGCTTGCCCTCATACGGAATAGAGCCCAGCTACTCAACCTAACTGCCCCTGAAAATGTCAACAATTGTTTCCTCTGTGCCTCCCTGGAAGGGCCTCCCATAGCGGCAGTTCCTATCCCAACCCCCTTGAACGTTACTGCTAACCCTGTCTCCTTTTCTCTCCCGAGTATACCTCTCTTTCAGAACGAAGCCAAGACCCCTCCAGTGTGCTATAGACCTGGGAAGACCTGTGACCTCATCATCCCGATCAACTCTGGAGGACTCACCAGCCCACTTTCTTCTGGTGCAATGGGACCTTGTACCACACCATCAGACTAGCAACCCCCACCCCATGTTACCTGACAATCTTAACCCTGCAGCTGATGCAATATCAGGAGGGAGGGTTGCACTCTTTCCTTACCAGCCAAAGGGAAAGGAGAGCGGTCCTCTTGCCTGTATTAGTAGGGCTGTCCTTTACAACCTCCCTCATAGGAGCTGGGGTGGGGGCGCAGTGTTGGCCCTTAGCCTCCAGACCAATCGACAACTTAAGGAAGAGTTAGAAAAAGCCTTAGATGCCACAGCCCTCTCCTTGGCCTCGCTCCAGAGGCAAATAACTTCCTTGGCCCAGGTGAACTTGCCAGGTGATGCTATGACTGAAGAAAAGACTCAGTCTAGCATCAAAGGGGGGAATGTTATAGGAAATAAGGCTAGCTCTCTGTTCCGGACCGCAGATATTATATGAAATGTTAAAGGGACTTATCTAAGAAAAAGAAGATCAAAACTATAAACAATAACATGGCAATAAATCTATCTATCAAGAATTAAATCTAAAAAACAAACTAAATAAATAAGAAGAACAAATTCAGAATCGCGGATATGGTGAATGTTTTGATGGTTGTCAGATGCGGGGGAATGGGGTGAAGAGATGAAGGGATTAAGAAGTACAAATAGGTAGTTACAGAATAGCCATGAGGATGTAAAGTACACTATAGAAATGGAGTAGCCAAAGAACCTATGCATGACCCAGAGAAATGACAATGGTGTGGGGATTGTCTGAGGGAGTAAGGGGTACTTGGTGGAGGGGGGTAAGGGAAGAAAAACTGGGACAACTGTAATAGTATAATCAATAAAGTATGATTAAAATAAATGAATTTGAAAGAAACACTATATTGGAGAGATTAATCAACATTGTAGCATATAGTTCTAATACATTGATTTTCATTGCCATAGAGTATTATTTTGTGTGAATATAGTACACTTAGGTAGTTTCCAGTTTGGGGCTGTTATTGAATGCGCTGCTAAGACCATTCCTGTACATGTCTTTTGGTGAATATAAATATAATCAATTGGGGTTTAGTCATACTTTGTGCCAGATGATGCTTCTCAGAAGTGTTAATAGAAGAAATTAATGAATTTTGTGTAAGCCTTTGTGCTATGAGAGGCTGTCACTGCACCCATGTCTGTGCCAAGTGTCCAAAGGGAGCCATTTGAAGAATTACAGTAGTCATAGCAGTCACCAATACAACATTCATGGTCGGGATTATGTGCAAAGATGCTCAGAAGCCAAAATAAATAGTCATTTGACATTCTGTTAATATAAAAATGTGTTTTTTAATTTGCTTTTATTTTTACTTACTTTTAATTAATCAAATTATATATGAATACATTTTTATTCTATAAACATACATAACATAACAAAAATGCTAGAATGTAAGTGTCATGGTTGCAAAGATTTTTGTCTGCTTTTTTAATCACAGAGTGGCAGCAATGCTTGACACAGAATGCTCCTGAAAATATTTGTTGAATGAATGAACCAATGATTAGTCATACTGCCATCAATAGAGCTTCCCCAGAGGTAATCTCATCTCTGAGTTTACATTTTTTCTATTCCCTTTTTGTATCCATTTTTTTTTGTGTGTGTTAATATCACTAGATGATACCATGCTGTATGGATTTTAAAATTAAGCATTTTTTTATTGTCAGTACATAGAGATCTACCTCTTATGAGCTATATAACATTCTGTGGTATACATGTATTACATTTCAGCTATCTCTAGTTTTTTGATAGCACAAATGATGGTGCAATGAACAGTCCTATGAATATGTGTGCATTTTTAATACTTCCAAAATGGCTGTCCCAATGCATGCTTTCATCAGCAAAAAGTATCTGCTTTTCCTTATTGTTGCTATGATTGATATTATCAAAGTTAGAAATTTTCACCAAACTATGTGAAAAATGTCATTTAATTTGCATTTCTATCTATATTACTAGAATTGGGCATTTTTTTTCAGATATCTGTTGATTAGGTTTGGGTTTGATTCAACCCTTTTGCACAGAGTACCTGTATAGTTGTAAATCATTTAGTGAGTGGGTGAGGCCTGCCAAACCCTCATCAGGGCTGTCTCCTTACGGCCATGTTGTTTTTTTTATTCTGATCTTCAAGGCTGTTGGAGTCCTAGACAATCCTCGATTGTATCTTTACCTAAATGCTAAAAGTGAAAGGAACTGATTTAAACATGTCTTCAATATCCCATGGGATGGGGAGGAATCTTAACAAGTCCGGCATATTGGTACAAAGCAAAAGCATTTGGAGACAGAATTTTCCAGTTAATTATCTTAGTGCTTTCCCTTTGTATCAGAACTAGAAGGAAAAAATCAAGTTCTTTTATGGGAGTTATATATTTTTGCCACCAAAATGGAGTCTGAGTTCTGAAAAATGCTGTACAGGGTATGAAATATCTACTATACTTGCAGTTAGCATCTTGTTCATATTTCTGGGTATGGGGTTTATTACCCAACCAGTTCTCGACCAATGCTAAGGGCAGGGATTCAGGGGCAAGTTTCCCAGCTTTCAGTTCTGGTCTTTGCTGGCTTAAAAACTGACACATATTTCTGAATCTCTGTTTCTCTGCTTTATTTTTAATTATGAAAAAGAACAAATAATAACATCTACTTTGTGGAATCATCAAGAGGATTACTTGATCAGTAGATGTAAGGTGCATAGCACAAAGCCTGGCATGTAGCAAATATTCATTAACGGTTATTGTTTTTGTTGTTGTTATCATTAATAGGGTTAATTTTGACTGGATCATATACAGATCAAAGTTTAAATTGGAATTTAAAACATGTCCAAGTTCTTTTCCGCTCTTATGTTAGGTAAGAAAATCACTCTAATATGCCCTTCACATTCATTTACTGCATTACCCTCACTTTGGGTAGAAGTCACATTGGTTTCTGATGTTGATTTTATACACAGCTTCTTGCAGGATTTAGTCTAGCACTTGCAAATGAGGAGTATTTAACAAATGGACCCACCAGACCACTAAATTCCATATGAATTTTTACCCAAAGCATCCATTGATTCAAGTTTGTTCAGACCTTGGCCTCGTGAGCCTTTGGCTGACATTTCTGTTTGAAGCCAGAAAGTTTCTTCATTCTGAATAAAATGAAAAGAAGGACTTAATTACAATAACAGATGAACCCAGCAGGGGCAGCACTTGGTTCAGATCTTTATTGTACCACAAGAACTTGGCCTTCTAGGCTGTGACTCAAGAACTCTTCATGTTTGCCTAGCACTCAGGAGAGAATAACCAGAGTGAAATGAAATGAAACCCCAGGTGCTTTTCTTCACAGCTTCCTCAAAGTTCCTGTTCTTTGAGGGCCTCTTCTCTTGGTTTGGATGATAATATTGATTGAATGTCAAGGCAAATGCTGGGGTACCACTTGAGCAATGCTGAAAAGATGCACTTCTTATCACACTCCAGAATGAACCTTCCATGTGGAACTCCTTCCATGTGAATTCTAATGAGGTAAGAAACATCGTTGATTAAAATCTTCTTTCAAAATGCACGTATTTTTTTAGGAAAATGACATATTAAGCTATTATTATTTGATCAATTCTTTATTTATTCATTCACTTATTTATTCCCCACATATTCGTGGGGGCTTGCCCAATGCCTGACACTATGCGAGGCAGACATAGTCCTCACAGTCTTTATGCTCTACGTAGCTCAGTCCAGTGGGGAGACAGATAGTGGACAGGCCAAAACATCAAAGTGTGATGAATGTAAAGGAGTCACTGGGAAGGGCCCTGAGGCACAAGCGTTTTGACTTTGACTCTCTGTGACCTGGATCATCTTTCCATCTGTGTGAGCCTACACAGTCATGGGATGCCATTCCAGATGCTGCTCTTAGTGAGAATTTTACCTCCTATGAGGCACCAGGGCATGCTGGCAGCTCAGAGGTCCAGAGCAATTTACTAAGGTCTCATTACAGTGTCTCTGTTGGGGTCTCGGGCACAGGAACACATTGTAAGTGAGACTGAGATAGGGTACTGGTGAAACAGCTACAATTGATAAAAGCTACAGACTCTGTCAACAAGGAAGTGAAACCACCCCCTCACCCCCCACAGATTTATTGCTTAAAACTGGCAGAGACCAGCTTGATCCAACATGGCAATTAGTTTCATGGCAACTGCTAGCCTCACTATATGCTCCTTGTAATACATTAGCATGCTAAACAACATACCCCAGCTGCCATGATCGGAAACAGAAAGCCCAAATAAGGACACAAAATGGCCCGTGGCCTCTTCCAAGGTCTCTTTCAAGACATCTCCATTCTTTTCTCAGAAAAATCCTGAATATTCCTTCCCCCTTATTGAATTCCCTACCCCTTGATGAAATGGACCTCAATAAAGGGGGCAAGTTTCTCTAAACGGGGCTGCTCTGCCTGCAGACTGCCTACCCTCTGTCTCACTGCTTCACTAATAAACTCGCTCTCACTTTAAGTTCTATGCTGGCTCATATTTGAATTTTGTATGTGTGTAGCCAAGAACCCACAGTGGGTCATGGACCCATCGGTCCCTGAATCCCTGAAAGTGCCTGCAACAAGGCCACCTTATAATGAAGCTATTCTGCACATCTAACCCTGGAGTACACTTAAATCTAACAAGACAGACAGCAGGAGAGGAGAATAAAGACCCTGAATAAACAAAGACACAGGAAGATGAGAGTCAGGTAGAGTGTGAGCATACTGTTCTTGCTCTGAATGAGTCTACTACCAAACATCCTTTCCTAGTCAGGGATGAAATATAAGAGTTTGACTCAGGGCACCTGGGCTTGAGTTACACTCTCATCATTCACCAGCTCTGCCTTGGCAAGTTATTGAATTTCTGTTGCCTTAGTTTTCTCATTGGCAAAAATGGATTTAAATCACTACAGCCTACTAAGTGGTTTGTTTTATCACTTGAATGAGATTAGACAAGTCAATGTCCATGAATAGTGCTTTCAAAACATAAAAATGTTAACAAATACTAGTTGGCATTGTTATATAAGAATATTAAATATATGTATGTATGGTGGGTATAAAGGGCAGAATATATGTTTTTAGGTTGGCTTGGGATCCAAGGTAGATTGAGGCTGTGAAAATCCAGGGCACCAAGAAAAAAGGGTTCTAGCATCCTTCTCCTCTTCCTCATTATCTCCAAAGCATATTTCCACTGTACTCCTAACTTTTCAAAGCACTCACACATCAGTCATTTTATATTCATACCTTACTATATCAATAGGTTATTACTGCATTGCCGAAGTCACTCGAGAGACCCAACTCTTTCATTTACAGACCAAATGGATGTCATTTTACATGACTGCATTGCTATCCTCGTGACACAAATACATTAGAGAATGGAAAGACCTGCATTCTGAAAGTAAAATTCTCTTGGACCATTGAGATCCTAATCTCTATGGGAAAGATGAACTGAGGTGTGAGAGAATGAGGTCAGACTTGGGGAGGTCATTCATGAAACCCACACTTGCCAAGTGAAGAAGAAGACTCTGTCAAGTGTATGATCAGTTCCTTCAAAAGCACCCTAGGAAAATGCTTAACCTCTTACCTCTGGTGGCCAGGGTGCCACTGTTCCTATGTGAAAAAGCCGCTTCCTGAGGATCTTCTAGAAACCATGCATTTTCTGACATTTACCAATGATCTAGCCCTTCAGAAACTGCCTCTCTACCTCTGTCTGCTCTAACTACTAAATAAATAGATTTCAAAACCATGTGGGAAAAAACAGGAGGGCATATGAGGGAGATGCTACCTGGAAGGAATGCCACAGGTCAACTGTGCCACTTCCAGTTGTGAACACCCATCACCACTGGAAGAGCAGCCCTGCCCCTGAGGAGAGCGACTTACAGTGGCTCTCTCAAGTCAGGGTTAGGCCTAATGCTGTGCCTCCCTGCCCCAGTCACCGGGTGCCCCACACTTTTCTTCAGCATGGTGGTAGGGTCAAAGATCAGGGGCTTTGGTGTTAAAGGAGTGTAGCTAAAATCCAAGCCCCATTATTTAATTTTTTTGAATAATTTTGGACAATAGTTTTATCCTTTTTGAGTCTTAGTTTTTTCGTCTGAAAAACAAAGATGATATTCTGATGAGGTCATAATGAAGATTCAATGAAAAATTGTATATATAGTACTTACCACAGCACCTGACACTTAATCAATAGTAGTTGTATTCACTCATTCATCCATCCATTCATTTTAGGGAGGCAGAATAAACAGAGTTAATTTAGACCTTTTTACAGTCTTTTCTTCTTTCCTCACATGTGACCTAATAACTGAGGCCTTTAAAATTGCAAACCTGGCCCTGGCTGGTGTGGCTCAGTGGACTGAGTGCTGGCCTGGGAACCAAAGGGTTGCTAGTTCGATTCCCCGTCGGGGCACGTGCCTGGGTGGCAGGCTAGGACCCTGGTACGGGGTGTGTGAGAGGCAACCACACACTGATGTTTCTCTTCCTCTTGTTCTCTTTTCCTTCCCCTCTGTCTAAAAATAAAAAAATAAAATAAAATTGCAAACCTGTATCACAGACTCCTCCCCCTTCCTCACATAGCTCCAGCCTAGTCCCCATACATTTGGCACTGCCCTATTTTTCCCACCATCACTTCTTAATGGATCACATGATTTACTTAGTGTTTAGATTTATTTTATATGGTTTGTCTCCACCTAACAGAACCTAAGTTTCACAAATATTTGTGGAATTTTGACTACAATATATTATTTGCAACTAGAAAACAACATGGCATGTAGTAATGCTCAATTAATATTTGTTCAATGAATTAAGGCCCTGGAATCATTCTTTAGGTCTGCTTCCATGCTGGTCTTGGCTTGTACTTGTATTTGTGACCTTTAGCAAATTATTTTCAGCCTCAGTTTGCTCCTCTATTAGATGCTAACAATGCTGATTGCAACCCCTCAAAGTAAAGAGAATTAAATGAGATTATGACTATAAAGCACTTGGTGTAGCATTTGGAGCACAGTAACTTTTAACTAAATGAAAGCTATTAAAATGAAAATTTGAAAAGGTCTTGATTTTCTTGCTAATATAGACAGAGAGACAAGGATCACTCAGAATCATTCCCAGAAACACCTACCTCTAGTCTTATTCTATAGTCCCCTCCCCAATGTGTGCTTAAGCAGCCAAGAATGTGAATTCCGTTTCCACTCTGTGCCCTGCCAGTTGCCAACTTCCCCCACATCACAGCATCATGGCCAAAGGAGAAATCCAGAAATCATCACAGGTACTGGGTTCCATCATGTGCATGTTTGAGTAGTGCTGGGATCAAGACCGTATTGCTGCTACAAACCTCTCATTAGCAAATGGTCGAGTTCCTATGGGTCTATTTTATGATGGAAGCCAAAACTGTAGTTACTGCCCTCAAAAACTGTATGATCCAAAAGATTCTCAAGAAAGAACCAAGGAATTCCATGCCAAGAGTCATTATGGTCTGCAAATGTGTGTGGGTGCACATGGACTGCATCAGTGGAGGCTGGGAGTGTACAAAAACTAGCTGGATTTCTAGTTCATTTTTGTGGGCAAAGACAGCTTGCCATTTTTTCCATGCCCCAATATGAAAATCTTAAGGCAGATTAACATATTTAAAGATGAAGTTGGCAGTCCAGAGGACTGGGTTCAAGTCTCAGGCCTGCTGTGTCTTTGGGCAATACCCTGGGACTGTCTGAAGATCAGACTTGACAAACTCAGAGGAGGCCAGCAGGGTGGACACTACAAACTGAAAGTAACCACATAGAATGGTCTAAACATAAAAATTCCTAATTAAAAGTCAGCCATGGAAGGTAGCCACATTCTAAGCTAGTAGCTTCCTTGACAAAGGTCAGTGTTTACTTGAAGTGAGCCTGTCTATTGTCTTTTTGCATCTAAGATAAAATGCCTTTGAAATGTCAGAGTGATCTCCTTTTCCAGACCCCTCAAGGCACTCCCATGCACTAGAACACAGAATCTCTCCTTGTTACCTCCTTCTCTAAATACCAAATCTATGTGCTGTAAATTTTAATTATTAACTATCCTGTACCCACCAATGTAAAAGAAGTATGGGTCTCTACATTTTACTTTTTATCCAGTCCAGATATATCCCCACTTTGCTTCCTCCCACCCCCTTAATTTACCACCAGTGGATTTCGTGTAACCTCCTTGTGTCTCCTCCTTTGATTCTAATGTATAAAATAAGCTGCAAAACTGCCATTCTCTGGAGATTTTCTCAATCCATTGAGATTTTGCTTCCTGGCAATTGTCAGTTTGGCTCAAATAAACTTATAAAAATCCTTTATAGATTTGGACATTTCTTACACTGACATTTATACCAGCCAAAATTTGTTTCATGTTACTACTACATGCCAGGTGCTTCATATGTATGTCATTTGTTCAACCAGTCTGTTGCATGCTGGTTGCACACCAGGCCCCATGGGTGCAGCAGCAAACAAGGCAGCTTAGCCCTTTATCTTATTGAACTTGATTACTGGTGGTAGAGACCCAGGGAGAGGAATCCATTACTCAATAGTTAATCATTATTAATTATTTATTCATTCGCTCAAAAACCACTTATTAATCCTCCTGCTACTGAATTACGGTCAGTGTTATAAAGGGGAAGTTTAGGGTGCTTTCCTGGTGAGCATGACTGAAAGGAGGGCACCTCTGGAAGCTCAACCATGACTTCATAGAGAAATGACTTGAACTACACAATTGAAGGAGTGAGAGTTAGCAGTATAGTCCCATACTATAGACAAAGTATATGAGGTTCAGAGAGGTCACATAATTTGTCCAAGCAACCACCATTAATGTTTGATGGACCCTAGCTTTGAACCCCAGTATTTCTAACTCCAAAATGAGTGGTCTTTTCATTAGGCTAGGAGTGTTCTTTGACTGGGGTACATGTCTAAACAGCCTTCCACGGCTTTCTCAAAATCTGGCTGCTAGGGTTCCACCAAGAGATTCTGATTCAGCTGGTGGGGATGGAGTGGGGGTGGGGTGGTGGTAGTGAGAGCAAGGTTATAAAAGCTCTCCAAGCCCTGACCCCTGTGGCTCAGTTGGTTGGGCACCATCCTATAAAGGGAACGGTCACTGGTTCCATTTCCAATGGATTGATGTTTCTCTCCCTCTTTCTCTCTCCCTTCCCCTTTCTCTAAAAATAAGGAAATAAAATCTATTTAAAAAATGCTCTCCAAGTGATGCTGAGTCCAGGTGGAGTTGGGACAGGGTGGTGGTGGAGGTGAGAGCCAGTTTAAAAAGCTCTCCAAAGGATGCAGATGTACAACTCTAATAAGACCACTGCTTTCTTTCTTCTGCTCTACTCCAGACTTAGTGATAGCATGATATCATGGAGACGTAGTAACAGCATGACATCATGGAATAAAATACGACTAGGTGTCAGGACTCTACCTTCTCACTAACCCCTGCATGACTTAAAGGATGTCTGTATTCTCCAGTTGTGTCTTTTCAGGGGGCTCTGACTGTCAGTACTTCTGACCCCCATTCTGCATTACTCACCTGGGAAGTTTTAAAAGTTTTTTCTATGCCCCACCTCCAAACGACAGCATCAGAAACTCTGGGGAAAGAATCTAGACAGGTAGTTACTAGAAGTTTCTCTTTGATTTAGCACTAGATAATCTCAAAGGATCCTTCTGATTTAGAAATCTTCTGCCTCAGTGAAATCCTTCATCCCCTCTTTTGGACAACTGAGGGAGACAGTGTGGAAGGCTGATTTAAGGGGACTGGGTTGGGGCAGGGTTGTAAGGGTGGTGGGGTGGGTGTAGGGGGAATGGAGCATGCATTGCCAAGACGTGCTGGTCTGCTCTGGCAGAGTCTTTGTGAACACAGTAACTTTTTTTTTTCTGACTGATTTATGTGACTGTTGGAAAGCAGATCCCAGAACTGGCTGTTCTCCCCTTAGTACTATTAACATAAATATGTGCGCGGGGCCTTCATCTCCTGCTTCTCTCTGTGTAAACTAGGCTTAAGCGCCTGTGAAAGCCGGAGGCTGAAGAGAAACCAGAGGAAAGGAAGTGCTGTTAGAGGCAAAAGAATGAAAAGGGGGAAAGGACAGGATGTTGCTAAGAAACAGTGTCAAGCTGGGCCATGGGATTAGTGTTAGTATCAAAGCAAATACTTCCTAATAGTTTGTTCTTTCAGTAGGGCTTTTTCCAAACACCGGCAGAGGGTGAGATTATTAAAGCAATTCCATTCCAAATCAGGCATAAAAGGTCCTCTTCTTTCTTGGTAGCACCAAAATATTGGGTGGAAATTAAGTGATTTAAGTAAACATATCTTCTAGCTTGGGGTAGAGTGAAACTAAATTCTGTACTATGGAACTTCTCAGAGTATAAAAGGCTAATAAGTTTTGAGAATCACTGAGTGGTATACTGAGTTGGCAGTACCTGCTGAAATTACTTAAAACTTTTCCTTTTGAGGGGAGGAGTGATTTCCAGACATGTTGGAGAAGTCCTGGTATACAAAACAACTACTGTAGTATCTGATATTACTGTGCTATGAGTTTTAGGTGATTTTTTCCTTTTAATATAAGCAACAACACCGAGTTGGGTACTTTTATTCCTTCTTTTCACAGGTAAAGAAATTAAGAGGTGAAGTACCGTACTTGCACAAGATGACACAGCTCATGGGGACTGAAAGGAACCTGGACTCCGATTAAAATCATCTAGCTTCACAGCCTGGTGCTGCCATTTGTTGGATGGACACATTTGCACAAGTTAATTAATTTCACTGAGACTGGATACCCTTATGTGCAAATTGGGGAGTATAAAATGAACCTTGTAAGAGTTGCAGAGATTACAGGTACCCTATATAAAGCGCATAGTAGGTGCCCCATAAATGGCTATAGATACCATCATCATCATCATCATCATCTTATATTTAATGTTAGAAAAAAGAGGTTATAAATGGTGTCTGGAAAAGACCATCTGTTTTGGTCAAATCAAACAAAATAGGCAGTAGGACACGGCTTGTGACAGGGTATGAAATAACAATGCTTGCCAAGAAAATGGGAAGTCTGAAAAGTCCTCCTGCTAGTCTTCAGGCTAAACTTGCTTATTCCTAATCACCAGGTGGTAATGGAGACCCTCCTTCAGAGTTCATAAAGGGTGTCCCCCTTGGACACCTCCAAGGCCACCTAGCTTGGAGGCCTTGAGGGTGGTATTCTTCTAGGGAGCAGGGGCTTAAGGAAACTGGAAGCTCCCATCTGTCAGGCCATCAGAATTTTTGAGGAACTCTGGAATCAGGTTCCTAAACCCTGGGCCTGGGTCTGTGATGGCCCTTAAGAATATGTATCCTAAGGATCTTCCAGCTGATTCTGTTTATCTCAGTCTGCAATGAAAGCTAGAGAAAATCTCCTGATGAGTTACCTAGCCAGAATTCAGAGGAAAGCCTGGTATAATAGTTTCTAGAAACCAGAGAGTTGTGGTCTTTCTATGTGCAAATACCTAAAAGTTTTCAAACATCTTGGCATTTGAGAAACAACTTTTTTCCATGCTTTGTGGTTAGTACAGTGGCCTGAGTGGTTGGTTTGTGTAGTGATAATAGTATAAGCTTGGACGCCAAGTAGGCCTGGCTTCAAATCCCAGTGCTGGGGAGGGACAAGACAGAATATTAGAAAGCCACAAGCAATAGGTCATGATATTATGGATAGTTAACATTTGTACCATTATTACCTTCAGGGTATAAGTGAGAAGTTATGCTGGAGAAATAAAATCCTGAATTGCATTTTAGTAATTATTTTCAGGACAACTGGAAAAAAAAACATTTTAGTATTTTTATTTATGTATTTATTTATTTAGAAATTTAAATTACTTTTTATTTATTTATTTACTTACTTATTTTATTTAATTGTTCAAGTACTATTTTTATTACTAATGTACTTTTTTCTTGAATAACATGCAGATAGGTAGGATATTAATAACTGGTATAACTTAATCTCAATTTCTCTATCAAGTAGACCTAAGACTCATTGTAACATATATTTCATGTTTTCCTTAAAGTGATGATTTCAAGCCTCTTGAATAATTATAGCCCTTTTTCTTAGGGGAAGAAAAAGGCTAACCTTGGCTATTGCTATCATCTTATAATTTTAACATACTCACTGATATAGTTCATATTTGAAAATAAAATTCTTTGGTAAAATATCACTGCAACAAAGTATTTACTGAAAAAAGTAAATCTCAGTGCTCCCTCTTTCTAGCCATGTAATTAGGGAGAGTTTTCTTAAATTTCCTGAACCTTAGTTTCTTCATCTCTAATTTAGGGATAATGATAGTGCCATTATAATGGGTTGCCAGGAGCCCTAAGTAAGTGAACTCAGATCAAGTACTAGTAGAAAGTTGGCTCATAGTAAAAGATTAGTTGACAGTAACTGTCATTGTCATTATTTTTCCCCAACTCAGCTTACTTATTATCAGGATGATTGTGGACAAGTAACTGTGTGTCTCCCTGAGCCTCATTTTCCTCACTCATGCAACAAGGTTAACTACATCTACTCATGGTACTGTTGTAAACATTAAATGAGGGACTATTGCATGTGAACCACCTAGCACTGTGCTTGACATAAGCATTTAATGAATGCTGACTAATGTCATTTGCAAAACTGATGGATGTTCTCTGTATTTGGATCTCCTAGACCATTTATTCACTCAGAACACATGTGTCCCTTCATATAAGTGTTTTTTAATACATTTTGCTGCCCTAAAAATGCAGTGTCCTGAAACTACGGTGTCACTGCTTTTTGAAGGCATTAGGGATGAGGTAAAGTCCAGGAGGCAGGTGCTGTGAACCAAACCCTGCACCCAGCAAGTACCATAGCCCCTCTGTCTATGGGGTGATGTCAGAAAAAACTGAACCTCTGCTACCATCTTCCATGGGGTACAGTCTTTCACCATGGCTGTCATCTGCCAGCATGCACTGTGCCGAATACTACAGATGGGGTGATAAACTAATAGCCATAATCTTTGTCCTTATGGGAGGCTCTAGATAAGAGAAGGGACTCCCCCTTTTCTTAGGGTGCAAATGCTTGAAGGAAGGGAGTATATTTTGTAAATGCCTAGAAAAGGGAGTGAGAAAACGGCATGTTAAAAAAACTAAAAGTAAGTGAATATGGCCGAAACATAAAAGGAAAGAGGATGTGGAGAAAAATGAGATTGCAGGGGTAAAATCTGGATCTGCTATGCAGGGCATCCAAAAACATGATAAGGACATGTTGATGATATTGGGGACCCACTGAAAGGTTAGAGCTGGAGATGACATGATTAGATTTGGGCTTTAGAAAGATTCCTCTGGCTTCCCAGTGGTGGAAAAAGTATGGGTGCTGAATGGGGTGGGGGATGGATATTTTTCTTATGTGTAATGCTACAATAATTCTTTCATCCTGTTGTGGTGAACCCAGGGGCAGTGGGACAGGTAGGAGAGCAGAAGAATGTAATGTCAAACATGGTGATCATTTACCAGGCATTCTACTTATCAGGTTTGATACTAAACAGAGACATTGCAGGGGATTTTTTTGTGATGGAAGGTTCTCAGATAACTGCCAATGGCCTCATCTCCTGATATTCATACCCCTGTGCAACCATCTCCTTTTGATTGTAGGCTGGATCTGGTGACTTCCTTCTAGCAAATAGAAGATAGCAAAAGTAATGTGATATCACTCCCATGACTAGGTTTCAGGAGGCTGTGACTTCTGTCCTGCTATTGCTCTCTCTCTTGCTCTTATGAAGCTCCCTATGTAGGGCTCACCTAGCAAGAACCTGAAAGCTGCCTCTAGCGATCAGCCAATGATGACTGAAGGCTTCCATCCAACTACCCATGGGAACTGCAGCCTGACACCAACCACTGAGCTTGGAAGCAGATCCTGCCCTGGTTCCCACTGGCACCTTAGCCTGTGAAAGACCCTGAAACAGAAACTCCATGAAGCTGTTTCTGGCTATCTGACCCTAAAAAAATTGTGAGATAAGAAATGTGTGTTATTTTAAGCCACTCAATTCCGGGCTAATTTGTTACACAGCAGCATAGAACAAAGTCACTGTTATATGATGTCACAGAAGATAAGACAGGACACAGTATGGAGAAGGGGAGAGATAAACGTTGACAATTGTGGCAAGGAGATTAAAGATAACCAAGGATGATAAGGAAAAAGAAAGCCTGAAATCTGATAAGGAAGCAGTGTAAACTGGAATGGGGTGTGGTAGAAAGGGTATGTATCAAGGCTTCCATGGGTGTATGTATGCATATGATGCAACCAAACTTAAACTCCAATTACTGCCGCAGGTGGAAAATACGATCATTTGAGAATGAATAACACAATCTGATTTTACTTTCTATTTCTTGTTTGAATTTTGGTCACAGTCTTATGGTATTGTGCTTCTAAAACCTCCTAAAGTCATCTATTAATGAATTCAGCATCTGGCTTTGCAGTGCTGATCCCGATTCTTCCTTCCCTTTCTCTGGATTCTGTTCCAGTGATGCACTCCCTATGCCCTTAAAGTGCATCTTTTCCACACATTATCTGTTTTCTTTGGAGTAGACTGGGAATAAAATGAAAAAGCCATATGCAGTGACCTGGGTACATGAAGTTAGAGCCTGGGTAGAATCAAGTCCAAGCTCTTCCCCTGCTTGAGATTTTTACGTATGGAAGACTCACAGATTGCCACTTGACACTCGGTGTCCTTCCCCTTTCTCCAGCTTAAACTTTTTCCATTCAGCACAGAGCAGAGGAAATATCAACGTTTAGAGTCACCACTTAATTGCTGAGTGGCTTTGAGGAAATGACTTAAACTTTTTGAGCCTCAGTTTCCTCTACTGCAAAATGTGGGTAGTAATACCTCTCTCAGGGTTGTTAATGTGTATAAGGCACTAAGTAAAGGTTTGGCATGAACCGTTTTCTGAACCCCTTGTTGATGTGAGAAGCCACTAATCTTCTCAAGCTGTCTTACCTGCATGGCAAACCCAAAACCACTCTGGAGGCTGCCAGGCCAGCTGCCTGAGACATGTCATAAACAGCCTGGGAGGCAATTTGCTTTCAAAGAGAAACAGGTAGAGAAAATAAAAACGAGACAGGCAGCATGGGCCCAGCCCTGAGCCAGGACAATTTGGCACTTGGCAGCAGTAGGAGCTGAGGTGCACCGCCCAGAGAGTGTGTCTCTGCAGGACCTCACAAGCTCGACAGTCCTAAAACCTATGCTCCTGGGGAAGATCTGTTGGGGTTGCCCCAGGCACCTGTACCAACCTGTGCCAGCCTACAGTTGTCTAGAATTATCTTGCTCTGATTTATTTTCGTGCCACCAAGACCCACATCTTCTTCTGTCAAAAGTGTTTGTTTTCCCTCTTCAAGCAGGTGAACAGATGCAGGGGCTGCCTGAGAAAAGCATATAGGACCCCAAACAGCTGTCAGCAGCATTACATCAATTGAAACTTAGAAAATAACTTGGTATTGGTTGTTGACATATGGGTTATGGTACAGGAGTCTTTGCCACGATGCTTATTTGTGTTTTCTTTCTGGAGGAAAATTTTGGGGTTTGCTGGAACATAGATCCTGGCCTCCTATCTTTCATGGTGATGTAACTGGCTTTGTTACACTGTAGATAGAGCTCACAGGCAACTGATCACTTTCTTAGAGAGGCCCACCTTGATTACCCTTTCTAAGCAGCCCCTTTCTCTCTATCCCCAGCATGGTTACTTGCTATCTCAATAACCTGTTAAATTAGCACTATCTGACATTATTATATTTACCTATATTTACAACAGTAAATTGTTCATGCTCCCCACTAGCATACAGCTCACTGTGGTCGGGAACTTCATCCAATCCACTTATCTATGTTTTTATCCACTCTATGGTGAAGGGATAATTATTATAAGCCCCATGATACAGATGAAGAAACTGAGGCTCAAAGAAGTCAAATAGTTTCACAAGGGGATAGAATGAAAATCCAAATCAGGGAATATGATTGCATTGTCCACTATAGCAGCCACCAGCCGCATGCGGTTATGGAGCACTTGAATTGTGTCTAGTACAAACTAAAATGCATAAGTGTAAAATGAATACTGGATTGGAAGACTTAGTACAAAAGGAAATAAAAGAATGTTAAAATAATCATTAATAATTTTAATTATACGGTGAAATTATAAGGTTTAATGTATTGAATAATAGAAAATGGAATATTCAGATTAATTTCACTTGTTTCTTTTTAGTTTTGAAAATGTGGCTACTAGCCCTGACTGGTGTGGCTCAGTTAGTTGGAGTATTTCCCATATACCAAAAGGTTGGGGTTTGATTCCTATTCAGGGTAGGTTGCAGGTTCAATCCCCAGTTGGAAAGTATACGGGAAGCAACCAATTTGTTTCTCATATCAGTGCTTCTCTCTCTCTCTCTCCCCCCTCCTGCTTCCTCTTTTTCTAAATTCAATAAACATTTTTAAAAAATTTGAATGTGGCTACTAGAAGATTTTAAAATTATGTGGCTCAAGTTGTATTTCCATTAGACCTCATTGGTCTATATTTTTAATCACTTCAACTGATTCGACTGTTAGGTCTACTGACATTTCAGTAAGACCTGAAAGACCTGACATAATATCACCGTTAGTGCTAATAATAACAATAAAATGCAGAAAGTCATCCAATTTAAAATTCCTTTTTCTGCTTTCTAGAATTCATTTGCTTTTAAAAAAAGTTGCCTTGCCCTGGCTGGTGTGGCTCAGTGGATTGAGCACAGGCTGTGAACCAAAGGGTCGCAGTTCTCTTCCCAGTCAGGGCACATGCCTGGGTTGCAGGCCAGGTCCCCAGTAGAGGGTGCATGAGAGGCAACCACATATTGATATTTCTCTCCCTCTCTTTCTCCTTCCCTTCCCCTCTCTCTAAAAATAAAAAGAAATACAATATTTTTTAAAAAGTCTTTAAAAATAAAAATAATGAAAAAGTTGCCTTTTAATTTACCCACTAATAGTAGGTACTACTATTCGGTAGAGGCCACCGTGCAATATGCTTCTTCACACAGTTAGGACCTGCATTAATTAGAAAGTGAGAGAAATCCAACCTGAACTACCAAAGGAGTGAAAGAAGGCCCTCAGCTGGCAGAACTAAATGAACCACGTCAAAGATGGGACTCAAAGGCTATGCTCTCCCTATCTTGGTTCTATCTCTTTCTAACTGTTGGCTCCAGTTCCTCAATCAACTTCCTCCCATAGACAGAGGCAAGTTTTATCGCAGCAGCTTCCAGTCTTGGTCCTTCCCAATTTCTTCTCCCGAGTCACAGGGGTGTCTCTGTATCAACTCCAAACAAGACCCTCATTGGCTTAAGTTGATCATGTGGGGATTCCTGGGGCCAATCGCAGGTCAGAATGATGATTGGTAAGGTGGGTCACATGCTAATCATGTAAATAAGTGGGTGAATTAAACTGATTGGTAATCCCCATTCAGAATAAAAAATTTGAGGAAGATTTCTCAAGTTAAAGTGTATTCTCTTTTGATAAAAGGAAGCCTGCTGAGTGGAGAGAATGACAAAGTCATAATGTCTTTCTGGATGTCATTGTCTTCTCTATGGGGATCCATTTGAGAAATAATAAAAAATCTCTGTAAAATTAGTGATGCGTAAACTGGTGATGAAGCTCCAAGATATTATAGAACTTGAATAGAAAAATAAAAAGATAACATAAGTCTTTTTACAGGTGGTATAAAGGAAATATATATGCAGATTCAAATGCAAATGTCCCTTTTAAAGTGTTGCCTTTGGCCATCATGACTATCTATGTTCAAAATAGCAACCTTGAATGTGGAGACACTGGAATAATAAATGTACTAGACTTATCTCTGTTGGAATATTGATGCACATTTGGTGAGTACTAATAGTGCAGAATATAGAGAGTTAAAAACAGTTCTGATCTACTAGCCAAACAATCTCATTTAGATAGTATTTTCTGTCGAGCAATATGCACCTGAAAAATCCCCTTAGAGAAACTGAAAACTCTCCCACTTATAGTCAAAATGCCTCACTTGTTCTTAGAAAAAAAGACTCATTGGTTCCTACAAAAAAAGTGCTTCCTCTTCATTCCCACCCCCTTTTTCAGCTTTATGACAGCTGTCAGCTTACTGCCATCTTACCACCACCTCCAATGCCCTTAGTCATGCAGTCATGTTTGCACACATTTCATTAAAATTGACAAAAGTGGGTTTCAGGACTTGAAACATAATTAGAGTAGAATATGTAGATACTAAAGAGACATTTGAATAAGACAGTTCATTTACACCCAGAGAACTCAATGGATATCTTGAAATACATATCGATATTCACTTCATAAAGATATTTTTAAGTATGTGCTCACATTCATTATTCATTCTTTCCTTTACTTTTGGAAAGGTGTAGTATGAGTTTACAGTCTTGTTTTCCTTCTCACTACTCAGTTTCACAAAGACAAATAGGTGAAATTCTAACTTTTCAGCTCAGATGGAAGGGTCTTGTCTAAACTATAGAGGCCAAAAAGAGCTGCTTTTTGCTCTGCATGCCTGGAGCATTGTGAAAATAAGAGTCAGGTTTCTTGGCTGCAAAGACCTAGTTTGAGAGAAAAGGGCTGGGGAGAGGGGTTGTCTTAGGCTGTAATTCAGGCCTGGAGTACATTGTACATAATTATCATATTCTTAGGAAAACTCTGAGCTTGTGTTTCCACTACCTCACCTTCCCTCTGCCTCATGGAGGCCAAAGACAGGTGGGCACAAGAGACAGCCTTTATATAAGTAAGTTTAAATAAGTTTCCTTCAGAGGTGTGGTCTAGTGAGACAAAAATTTAGAAAATTTTTCTGTATCACTCCTCATTGCACAGTCTTTCTGATTTGGGGTGCATTGATGATACTTCACACAGATTGTTAAAAAATTAGTTTTCTAATGTATGTAGCCTCTTCGGAGTGAAGATCAGAAAAGACATTTAAAAAAGTGGGAAGTGGAGGTTGGGGTACATGTTTTCTTCCCTGGAAGCTTTCATGTTTAATTAAATCTGTAAATTAAACATTTTTATCCTTCCCATTTTAAATCCCAGCCAACAAGAATCTTACTTTTCTGGCACAAGAGGTGAATCTACATGTCTAGCTTTGCAGGGAATGGTGACTCATTGTTGTAATGGAATGGGAGGGAAGAAAACACACACACACACACACACACTCCTTGCTGCAGAACACAGAATGTCATTTCTGGGATGGTAATTTCTAGTTAAACACTGCCAGTTTTATTTTAAAGGGACCATTACACAGTTTTGCTTTTGGTCATTTATGATTCTTATATCTGAAGTTATTTCAGAGCATGAAGTTGATCATCCATACAAATAGTTGAGTATCATCTTGTAATGATTTACCTGTGTAAAATGATGGCTATGATGTCAATGGTCATCAGATTTAAGTGCCACTTTAAAATAGTACTTGAACTGCTCAGTTTAATTTCAGGCATTGAAAGCAACCACAGCTTTCAGCAATAAAACTCTCAGCTATATTTTCTGTTCTAATTCAGGTATTTTCTCCTGTTCTATAAGATGTAAGAGAAGCTTTCTTACCTAAGGCATGTACACAACTTTGTCTTAATGCTTTCTTTGGGTATCTGGGGGAAAACTTTCATGTCCTCGTCCAGAACTAAAATAAGAAATAATTTGGTATTATATGATGAAGACTTTTCTCCCAATAAGCAAGCTTTCACTCAAGTGAATTATAGTCATCAGTAACTTCCTAAAGATAGGGTAGGTGGTTCAGGATTGAAAGTACACTATCATGTTTGCACCTCATGGCCTTTGCATATGCTGTTTCCTCCACCTCCACCTTCCTCCTCACTCCCATAGCTCTGGATATCTCCTTGTCACCATTTCTTAGTTCTATATTGCTTCCTTGACACAACCTGGCTTATTTTAGTCCTCATGGCATTCTATGATTTTTCTGGTGAAAAGAATTATAATTCAAAATATTTATAGTTTTCTTTGAGATGGGCGCTGTTAAATAGGGGTAGTTATAGGGATTAGTGCTGTGTCTCATACACAGTAGGTACTCTGTAAATATTTTGTTGAAGGAATCAATCATTCACTGATGTTCTCTTTAATTCTAGGCAGTCTCAAGCTTAGAAATAAATAGGAAATGGGTTGAAACCAGAGCCTAGATATACTTTAGAGGACAAATTGTTCATCCCCTGCCTCACAATCTAGCCTTGTAATTATTCAAAACTTCTGATCCTTAACCCAGGCTTTGATAAACTCTGCCAAGACTGTCGCTTGTATTCAACATTGCTTCCAATGTGCTCTAAAAACCATCAAAATGTGTTGGTGCCTATGATAGCCAGACTTCAAGATAGCAAGATGTCTTATTTCCTTCTTCATATATTTGCCTCCACATTAAGTCTGTCCAAGGATAGTGTTGAATTGATGCTGTCATATAAGGTATTAGAGCTTCTGCCTTAGTCCCTTGGATAATTTGCTTTGGCCAAATCCAGCCACCATGCTAGAGGACACACAAAAGCAGCCCTGTGGCAAGGCCCATATGGGAGGGGACTGAGGCCTCAGCCAGCACCATCTTGCAGCCAGGCAGACGAGCCACCTGGAAAGTCAATCCTCCAGCCCAGCTACTTAAAAGCACTGTGCTCATGGTTTCATTGACCTGGGAAGAAGCTGAAATACAATAGGGAAGTTTTCAGATGTTTCGTACCTTGTCAACATCCTCTTTAAAAGTTAGAAAAGCAAGAAAGTTCTTTCATTCATCAAATGTCGGTTGAATAATCATACTTTGAATGCTCATTGCAACTAGAATAATACAAAAATTATTTATCTGCTCTCTATTCTGTTAAAATCAGCTCTTGGATTAATTACTAGTGTCAAAATCCTCAATCCAATCAGCAGGCTTGTCTTTATATTTTTCAAAATTATTTTCTAATGCTCAGAATAATTCAGGCAAAGACAGCCATATAAATCCATCTTCACTTGGCAAATAGGCTCTAAAATTTTCCTTTAAGATGCACTTCTATTTTTCCAAACTTTAAGCACCTGATATGGAGCCCAGACACCACCATGGACTAAGAAATGAACCCTCATGGAAGACAACACGAAGCACCTATTCAGTAAAAATGGTGGACAGTGGGTGGCACCTACCCTTGGCATAAAAAATATTATGTGTTGTGTGCCTATTTCACACCCTGCACATTTTGTCCTATTTTGTATCACTGAGCACTTTCACCCTCCTTTTCATTCTTTTTTTCCAAGTAGTCTTTTTTTCCTGTCATTAAGCTTGCTTTGGCAGGGAACATATGCTAACCTGGCCCTTTTATACACAACATTATATCCCAAGTTTCAGGGTCAGAAGTCATATGATTTGTCTTTCTTATAATTTTATCTTTATTTTTTATAAAAATAATATATGCTCATTATACAGGTACATACCAAATAATACAGAAATATATAAAGCAGAAAAAAAATCATTCCAGGCCCTATTGTTAACAGTTTTGGGTCCATATATTTCACAGCTTTTATGTTTTCTTTTTCATTTGTGAACATGTATATATGTATAAAAATGTTTAATAGAAATTGGATCATTTAATAAATAGTATTATGTAACTTTAAAGATATCTCAGTAACACATTATGGATATATTTAGATAAGAGAAATGACACACATGTATTGAATTATTTAGGTGTCAGATTCTGTGCTAAGCACTTTACATGAATTATCTCACAAAATTCAATGACACATGAGCTGTTAACATCCCCATTCATAGATGGGGAACTCAAGACTTAGAGAATGTAAGTGACTTGCCTAAGACCACCCGCTAGCAGGAGGTGAGCTCAGATATAATCTTCAGAGTTGGTGTTTACAAATCCATAATCTTCATAATGGCACATGACACTAATTCCCTCCAAACTTGCCTCCTTTTCACACTGGCTGTCAGTTCCAGACCTTGACTTATTTCCTTTTCCTCTCACGTGTAACTCCTTCAGTTATCATACCCAAGTTTGTCACATCCCTGCTGTATTTGTGGACTCTGAATAGCATTTGCCTTCTCCCAATGTGTATTGACCTTGATAATTTGGTTCTATGTTGGATTTGACAATGACGGGGAGAGGCTGGAGCTTAATAATACATAGTGGGGATCCTATTAAAGAGGTCTACAAGTTCTATTATTTTAGAAATAGGCATATTTAAAATACAACATTCCCTTATTTTCCCTTCTTACTCTAATTTTGATTCTATTCATTCGTAACTGGGTTAATGGTCTCTCCTGAACTTTCACTAACAATGCCTTGGGTGTGTCTATGCAGCTCTTAAATCCTTCTCCCAAGAAAGAAAAAAAAGAAAGGCGTCATTATATATGGGCTGGAAGGGGAATGGTGGGGAATTGGGGGCACAAAGAGAGAAAACAACTGGGTTTGGTTTACGGACTGGGAAGCCAGGATTATGACCTGTTGTTACTCTACTGTATCTGTGCCGTCATGATCCCAGGGCACTCCCAGGCTCAAACCAGTCATTCTACTTGTAGAGTACAGTGTCTGAGAAACAACCCTCATCCTCAGAGGGAGGCAGGGCTCTAGGCCTCACTGTTGGCATGGAGTAGAGTGCAGCTTTCCTCTTGTGGGAAGCAACAGACCATCACAACAGCATCAAGACTTTGGAAATGGTGATTCCTCGACTGGCTTGGTGACAGAGCACCTGAGGCTCTGGATACAGCATCCTCTCTCCCTTTACAAGCAGTGGTTGGGCTGTGGCCTCTGAACCATCACATCTCAGATATATTCCATCTCTGAGAGTTACCAAATAGTCTTCGTAAACTAGCATTCATCCCACAGTATGCAGAGTTGATTAATTGTTTTTACTGTAGCCATTACGATAAAGGTGTTCATCAGGAGGAGGTGAGGTAGAAGTAGCTAATAGCTATGGCAGTGAATGTCAGCTGCTATTGACCAGTAGTGGCTGTCCAGAGTAATTCCTGTAGAAGGACCCTTCAGTCATTTCCAGGCTCAAAGGGAAAGAGCACCATGACTAACCAGCAATGTCTGCAGCGGGAATGGGAAAGAGCATGGGAGCATGTGTATTATGTATTTGTCGTAAGAATAGCTGTGGAGTAATATAACAGCGTGGAGTCATGAGAATAGTAGGGGTACAGGCTCAGCTCCACACTTTCTATCTGGAAGCTAAGTCTTGTGAAGGCTTTAGGGTGGCACCTAAAGCAGAGAAAGGACTCCAAAAATCATGTCTGTTATGATGTTATTGGCATTGCTCTACTCACCTATCAGTCTATTGAACTGAAATAATGCCTGAGTACTATTGCTTATTGTAACAAAGGTATGCAGATCTGCCACCTACCAGAAAGGTTTTAGGCAGCCTCACCCCCATAGCACAGAGGATATATGCAAGACCAGAGAGATTGCTAACTTGCCTAAGGTCACACAGCCAGAGCTGAAATTCTGTATTTTTCCTTTTTTAATTCTCACCTGAGGATATGTACTTATTGATTTTTTTATTCAGAATGAGAGAGAGAAAGGGAGATAGAGAAAGAAAGAAACAATGTGAGAGAGAAACATTGATTGCTTGCCTCCTGCACACACCCTGATTGAGGACCAAACCCACAACCTAGGTATGTAGCCTGACCAGGAATTGAAACAACAACCCTTTGGTTAAGGGACAATGCTCCAATCAACTGAGCCACCCAGTCATGAAGAGATTCTGTTTTGACTGTCTGCCCCTAAAATGAAATCTGTTTCTACACCTCAAGCAGCTGAAATCTCTGACGTACAGAGTGGGAAGGGTGGCTAGGAATTGCAAATGTCACACCATTTGTTAGATGTGTAAGCACTCAACAAATTTTAAAGAATATGATCTGAATATTATAATAATGCTATAGTTTATTATTTATATTTATTTTTAAAAGTCTAAATATTTTAAAGCATGTTATCTCCTCTGTTTTCTTCATGGTCTCTGAGATAGGCAGAGCAGGTATGATTGCCACCACTAGGTAGAGGAGGGAAGGCAGAATCCTGGAAGGTGATATACCTTGCTCAGCATCACCCAGCAGAAAGAGGAACAGCAGTGGGTATAGCCATCATCCTTGGTTTCAAAGCCCATATTTATTTTCTAACCTGTGGCATTTTCCTCATTTTAAACACATTCCTCCATTACAGCTTCCACCATGGTCTGCTTTGGTTTTATTAAATAAATGTGGTGTTCACATTCAAAGACAACTTGATTGTTCTATCTTATAAAAATTCCCCCTGCATTGGATTTTTTCTTCCAGTTTATCTTAAAATAAAAACAAATAATTCATGAATCCAGGGGAGAAATTAGCAAAACAAACTTTGCTGTGATTTTTGAGCCATAAGCAGAACAAACAAGTGCCATAAATGCTAGCCAGTGTTCTGCAGCTGTGTTATCTCATCATGCTAACTATACAGCAAAGGCCACCTCACCTCAGATTTTCGTTAGGAATCACAGGTATGGTTCCTACCATGTTATTACAGCATTTTCAATTTCCAATTACACTTCAAATGGTTGTCAGTCAAATGTCTTCTGTGTCTCTCTTTATGGATTCCTGAAACTATTGCTCATGCTGCATGTCTCCAGACCATCGTTTATATACAGTATGCTCATCCTTGGATTTCTTTCCTCTTAAAAAAAAAATGGTAAGATGCTTATGGAAAATGCTGGGTTTGGAGACTTTAAAAGGAAAGTATTGTGAAAGACCATGCAGGATTCTAAGCTGACCTAAGGACAAAGTCTCTATCACAGCTGATAGTCTGCAGCCCAGCAATATAGAGCTGTGCATGGAAGAAACTGCCAGGTCGTGGATGTTGTAGGATAGTCCCTTGTCCTCTGAAATACCTTCCCAGGAGCATAAGGGTGACAGGGGTGGTGTTCAGGGCAGCAGAAGTTACTCTACCCACTCTCAAAAAGACTTAGATGCTAACCACAGGCAGAAACATTTGCAACAGTATCAAAGAGAAAAAAGTATTAAAATTCATAGATTAAGACCCACTTTCATTAACAAAAAACTACAGAGAGAATGAGAGGAAAAAAGACTGGAAGGATATATACACAAATTGAAATGGGGTTATTTTTGGATGGTTGGTCAAAATTATTTCACTTACAAGTAACAGAATCTCAGCTAAAATGAGTCTAAGTGAAAAAATATATAAAGGTATTAAAAGAAACATATTAGCATGTAATTTTTGGCCCATCTATTGAGGTTACAGTTTCAGGGACCACTGGACCCAGGTCTTCAGACTGTCATTGGGGTTGTCTCATTTCCTACCCTTCTCTCTTTCCATCTAGAAAGCTAGAATCTGCTTTCTTTTCTATTCTTCACTACCAGAAGCTTCAAACAAGATAATCATATGTCTCAAAAAAGAGCATCTTTCAGCAGTGCCAGCAGAAGTCCCGGGCAGAATTGGCCTGGCCCACCAGCCAGGCCTGCCACAAGGTCAGCTCCATGCAGACCACACAGATGGAACAAAATTACTGTGCAATCCAGAGCTGGTTCCCCAACAGGAGGGATGAAGGCAAATAAAAATTATCCATCCTCTAATCAGTGATTTTTCAACCACTTTCCATTAGACTTCTTTTTCTAAATAATTTTTCATGAACCTACATTGTTTTATAAGATTTAAAAGTTTGAAAAGTTATTTTGAAACATGCTGTGATGAGAGGAAAGGAGTCTAAGTGATTCTAAGCACCTATGCTGGGAAATAGTCAGTTTGTCCCTGAGAGCCTGCTACCCTGGCTACACTTAGTTGGAACAAAGATAATCACTCCAGATGAACAATGGAAATAGACCATCCTGTTTATATGTATTAACTTATTGAATCCTCACAAATCCGTATGAGGTAGGTACTATTAATATCCACCTGTTACAGATGATGAAACTGAGGCACACAGAAATGAAGCGATCTGTCCGGAGTGAGTGTAAATGTTCATCCTCACACCCACACAGAGCATCTGTCGAGGAGGGGCATGTGGAAGGGAGATCGTGACAGAAGGACCCAGATATGGAGAGAACAGCAGAAGCAGTGAGAATGGGGGAGAGAGAAATCTTTTTTGAGAGAACACTCTAAAAAAAAAGCCAGCCCTCAGTGCTTCGCTGATCCTGAGGGACAATGGGCCATTGTTCCAGCTTGTCGTGAGCTGTCTTCCTGTTTGACTTGATTTCCCTTGACGATAGTGCTCCATTCCCCAACAAAATGTTACCTCTTCCTGAGGCTGAAATAGCCTGACTCACAGGTGTGACACCTTCTGTCCAATTAACAGTCATCAAACCAGAGAAAGACAATGAGCTTATTAATTTCCCTTCCCCCAGCTCTCCTGAAGTTTTCTGTTTCAATGTCCCTTTGACACTGACTTCATTCTGCCTGGTATTATCAGCAGTGGTCAATGTTTTTCCCCCACAAGAGAACATCTAGAGGGAAGGCCTGGGTGCTGCTCATTTCTGTGGGAGCACACTTCTCAGCCTACGTCAGGTGCTCTATAACTACCTGTGAATAGAGTTGAGGCTTGTCCAGGCTCCCAGATGATACTCTGCTGAATGACAGAGCTGTCGACTATGATATCCCTGTCCCCAAAGCCATGTCCTCCTCTTCTCCTGACCATGGTCTTGCCCAAGAGTGAAGAGTCAGCCTCTTATCATCCAAGGCTAAGTGCACTCCTGACACAGTCCCACAGTCCCCTCAGGAGCCAGGCTTGGCTGAGCCTCGTGGCTGCACCATTGGGACCCTTGCTCTAGAGTCACTGAGTGGCAGTCCAGAAGAGGATCAGGGGAGGCCTGGTGTGGCTGGATTGAGACAACCAGTGAGCCCACAGATGGTGTAGACTCAGCAGACTTCCTTCTAGCAAGAAGTGGGCCTTAGTGACACTGTGTCCTGTTTCTTTATATTCCTGCTTTTTTGGGACTGGAACACTATAGGTTGACATTTAGCTTTTACGGATGGGTTTTAATTTGTGAGGCCACTTTAGATCTTAGTGGGAGATACTGAAGAACAGATGAGACCATTAGTATGTCTGCCTGGAGACAGAACTGAATGAGTTTCTTTCAAAACTTTCTCAGAAATCTAAAATATGAGATCGTCATTTGGTACTCAGCTAATGTTCCTTGATGCTTTTTGAGGCTGTTTTCTTAAGAACAAGGGAATGGATGGGAAAATATACCAAATTTCCACTCAACAAGTTGTAGCTATTGCCTGCCTGGTCATCCTTCTCTAGTCCACACTTCAATCCTCACGATACTCCAAGCCCTCTTTCTAGTGCTCAAGTACTCCAATGTTGTTTCCATTTCAGGGCATTTGCACTTACTGTTTCCTCTTGCAATGGCCTCCTTTCTGTTCCAATGAATCAAAGAGGTGTCAGTTCACCATTTACCTCCTCAACAAGCTAAAGTAATTTTCTCCCACCGTTCTTTCTCTCATTCTTCCTTAATGTCTCCATAACCCTTACCACCATCTATAATTATTTTCTTTATTGGTTTGTTAGTATTATATTGTCTGACTTGGCTAGAATGTAAGTTCCATAAGAGTGGAGTCCTTGAATCTCTATGTCTTTTTCTATGTTTGTGTCTCTATATGACAGCCTCTAGCCTACAGTGGTGTAGCCTATCATTACATCCACAGAACAGTTAGTGTGCCATCCTCTGTTCCCTTGGTTGCAGGAAAGATGACTTCTTTTTCATAGACAAACCAAGTTAATACCTGATTCTAAGTTTGTGTACTTAGAAGGCTCTTTGATGTAGCATCCCATATGTTATGATTTTTCAAGACTATTTCTGTTGAATGTTGAGATTTATATGTTTGGTATTTGGTGGCATTTACAATAATTCCCTTGGAGTTTAACCAGCTATAGTATAGCATGGGCTCTGTATATCCAGCTCAGTGATAGCTTCTTGGAATTCATGGACCTGCTTGAATATCTTGGGTGTTCTGTTTTCCAAATTTTCTTTCTCAAGTGCTACGTTTTATTTCTACCAGGTGTTAATGGATGTTCTGTATAAAAAATGAAAAGATAGAGGGGGATCCCCATGTAGAAAATATTGTAATTCCCATCTACCTCCTCTTAGTATTTTCCACTGGGAGCATGGCCATAGGACTGCTCTCTCCCAAGTACTTGTGTTCTTTGAGTGAGGTCATTGTCTGGATGCCATGCAGGGGAGACTGGAAGTGCTAGGGAGGTAGTGACCCAGAAGCAGCCCTCAATTTATGACTCATGAGAGCTGGCGGATAAATACCCAGCTTCCTTACTTTTGAGATGGAACATTTCTATAGCCTATTCTTCCCATTGGTCTGCAGCACGGTCGAGTCCAGTTGCCCACAGAGGTAATTCTGCTCATTAATATCCCCTGGACTGGCTTCCTTTCCTTTTCAATCTCACGTAACCATTTCCCCTCCTGGTTCTTTCTATAAATTCACCTCATAAGTTAAAGTGCTTGTAGTTAAATCCTTATCTCAAGATCTGCTTCTGGCACAATCTGATCCAAGACAGCATTCTACAGCTAAACATGGACACGTAAATTTAGGAACTCAGCAAAATAGGGAGATTTTTCCCCCCTGCAGAACCTCTTAGCTTCCCTCATGTGCTAGTGTATATTGTGACTTTTCAAGTTATACTTTGTTTAGGAATCACTTAGCCCACTCTTCCATCCTGACTTCCCATGGTAGGAGAAGCTCTGTGGTTGAGACCTGGCATTTTTGTTTGGTGACAGTTCTGTGGGCTGAAAACTTCATATTGCTGAAGAAGTGGTCTAAATGCAATAGCCCCCACCTCTCCATAGCCAACCATACATATTCTTGGCAAAATTGTTCAAGCTTCTGTTCTAAAAGGAACATAGACTAGATGAGGCTTTCAAAACCCCATACTTTCCAAGGTTACTCACCCAAAGTTCTACAGGTTAGCTGAGCAGTTTCATTTATCTCTTGTCCTTCCTCTTTGTCATGCTGAAAGCCACACGATTATAAATGAGCTGATGGGAACTGACTCTATTGATGGTTAAAGAATTGAGAATGACATGTCACTAATGAGTCAATTATTCACACTGTGGGGAGTGATACAGATGTGCCAGCATGTTGGAGCCTCAGTCTAGCAGGGGAGATGAATATTGAGCTCATATTTACAAAAATAATTAACCCCTGTAAAAACTCTAAATGAAAATGTAAGTTGCCAAGAGAATATATAATGGGGTACAAGTAACACTTCCTGGTGCAACTTGCATTTAGGGGGAGATGGGAAGGATGAAGAGGAGGGAGAAATGTTGGAGGTGGTGCTAATACTTGGAGCAGGAACTAGATAGGCATTAGGGAAATTGACAGGTGAACCAGATCTCCAAAAGCTGGAAGAGATGGGTGGAAACTCAAAATGGTCAAGTGGATACAGGCCAGATAAAGTTCATGTATTCACTATGTGAGCTTAAGTAGTAAACATTCATTAGCTTTTGTATCCTCATTTGCAAAATAGGAATAATAATAGTACAAGCTGATGGTGTTCTAGGATTAATTAAAATTAATACAGGTGAAGCCCTTAGCAAAGTGCCTGCTACATAGCAGCTTCTCAATAAATGTAATAATATTAATTATTTATGTATTTATGCTAATGCAGTTGTTTAGTGGGAGAACCAGGTTTCAAACTTCAGTCTTCCTTAGTGAAGCCATCTCTACTTACTGCCATAATACATTTCCTAGTTTGATTCTATATAATGTTTCTCAAAGAGGACTCTGTTTTTGAAAATATATACAAATTAAATATATAGGTAAAAGATCTCAAGATTTTTAGGAAGAAATGCATTCTAAAAAATTCTATACACTACTATCCCACTTTTATTTTTAAGTATTTATTTAAAAGAACATTAGTTTTTTTTTTTTACAATTAACAGAGTAAAAACATTATTTAATAATGGGATTATGGATTGTTTTCTAAATAAATTTATATTAAAGCATTTATAATGATTTCTCCCAAAGATACAAAAACCTGGTAAAGTTCCAAATTTTCTTCTTGGCTGAGAACTAAGGAATTACTCATTTCCCTATTACAAAAAAAAAATTAGGATCCACCTTATACCAGGAATTGACTTAAAATATTATTAACGACACTTGAAAAAGAGAGAAAACTAGCTGATACTGTATCCGGGTCCAGTTTGGAGAGGAAAACGTTGCTTTCCTGCTCTCAGGGTAACGTCAGTGCAAATGTACAGGAGTGGTCCATTTTCAATCCTGTCAAGCGAACCTATGCTCAGAGCACCTGTGGGTCAAATGGCTGGCAAAAACAAAAAACAAAAAAAAAAAAAACAAAAACGTAGCTCTTGAATCCAAGGTGGAAGCTCCATTCACTTCCTTCCAGGACCTAAACTGGAATCACAACTAAATTATAGAACAATCACCCTGAATAAACCACTAAAGACTAGCTGAAGTCTTATAACCAAGGATTTACAAAAGCCACATTGAGACTAGCATGAAGGGCAGAGACACAAAAAGGGCAAGCCCTGCGCTTCCACAGGCAGCTGCTGAGGTTATGGAGGGATATCTCAGCTGCAATAGGTTTCCCTTGAGAAGTGTAGGGTCTCAACTTCAAGTCAGCCTCCCCAGCCCAGAGCACCAGAGCTGGGAAGAGGTGCCCACATAATATGTGCCTGTGAAAAGCATCAGGGTTTCTGTTTACCAGGGAAACCGCCAGAGACAAGGACATCCTCTTAAAGCACTAATGCACAAAATTTCATTCACAGCCTCTCACCCTGAACTCCAGAAGAGGGAAGGCAGAGCAAACTAGAATCACTTAAGGACAGTCTGGAGTTTGTGGGTCTGGTGGGAGAGCTAAAGGAATAGCTGTGCTAAGATTCCTGTGCTAAGTCATCTGCAGAAAGCATCTTCCCTGGGTGGAGCATGCAACTCCATATGGCATCAACCTGGGGGAATGCAATAGTACCACTCTCTGGATTCCCTCTCACCCCATCCTGTGGAGCTCATGCCATGCCAAGGAGTCAGCTGCCTTGGCCAGGGTGTAGAGGGCTGGGCAGGCTCAGGGGGTGTCACTGACTGAGTTGTCATTGACTGTCTTTGGGGTAGGAGTCATTCTCCCCACTTTCCCTTGACCTGACTGGTACTTTGCCCTCATGGGACATCTGTTAGAAGTGACCTCTAGGCTCTGGCAGCCCCACCTGCCTGACTCCTAGTGGCTCTGTCCTGCCAAGGTGAGGGTAAAATCCAGGACAAACTGAGATGTGTGACTCTGGGCTGGGGACCAAACCTTCAACCTTCCCAGAAGCTTTACTGGCACCTCCCCCTCATGGGAGATCCACTAACACCATCCTCCTGACTCCTGGTGGCCACACCCTGCTAGGCTCTGTACCCTCCTGGCAGAATCTGGAACAGACTGAGTACAAGGCTCTAAGACAGCGATCATTTTGCCCTCGCACACCTGACCAGAGCAGAGCCCTCCCTTTGCATGGCCAAATCTTGGTCTGTTTAGAGTTAAGAAACTCTGCTGACCTCACCCTGACAATTCTCTGAGACCCTGCCCCAACACAAAGGTGTGCAAACACCTAGATTGGTGGCATTTAGACTTGGTATACCCATGGACATTTCCTGAGTAGCCTCAGACTAAGGACTGGCATTGAGTTTGATCCTTATCAATCTGGAGAACACTACTCACCCCAATCTGGTGACTCACTGAGAACCTACAAATACTTTCAGAGGCCCTTTCAGTGACTGAGCCTAAAAGGCAGCTGGCAGGATGAGGCAGGTAGAGGTGGATCTCAGGGTGCCTTGGGACTTTTGCTGACTTGCCTTTGGGCTACATGCTAGTAAAAGCCAGCCTTGGTGCACAGATTGGCCCTTCCCATGGTGCACCCAGGCCCAGTAGAGGCAACCACAAACTGGGGATCATTTGGAGCTCCAAACAAGTTGCCCAGGGCCAGTCACAAGCAGCATCTGACACTGTTTCGCACCAGAGTCCCTCTCAAGAGGCCCAGAACCAACACACACTGTGGCCAGCTTCAAACAACATCAGAGCAGGATTCAATAAGCTTCAGAAGTGGCATTATCCAAAGGGAGATCTTGAGAGGTATCAGACCCTGCTGAGGTGAATTCTGCTTCAGGTACTTGCATTGCAGCTTGCATAATGTTGTCAGGGTTGAGCCTCATAGTCGGTCAGCCTGAGGATCAATCCCATGTATAAAGGGGCCACTAACAATTGAGACTCAATTACAACAGGAGGACCTACATAATACACACAAGAGTCATTCCCAGAGAACCCAGCTCAGGTGATCAAGGAGACTGCACCACTGGACCCCACTGGACCCCACAGGACACCTAATACATAGGGCCACCCCACAAAGACTGAGAGTCATTGCATATCTATCTAACACATAGAAACAAACACAAAGAAGCTGCAAAAATGAGAAGTCAAAGAAACATGCCCCAAATGAACAGAAGAAATCTCCAGAAAAAGACTAAATAAAATGGAAGCAAGACATTGATCATATATAGAGTTCAAAGCAATGGTTATAAGAACACTCAACAGCATGAAAAATATATATTGAAACCAGAAAACATGGCCAGTCAGAAATGAAGACTACATTGGAAGAAATAAACAGTAGGTTAAACGAAGCACAGAATCAAATCAGTGATTTAGAATACAAGGTAGGAAAAAACACCCAATCAGAACAGAAAAAAATTTGTAAAAAGTGAGGATAGTTTAAGGGAGCTTTAGGACAACATGAAGCATAACAATATCTACATCATAGGGGTACCAGAAGGAGAAGACAGAAAGCAAGGGATTGAGAACTTATTTGAAAAAATAATGCCTGAGAACTTCCCTAACCAGGAAAAATAAAAAAAAACACAAGTCCAGGAAGGGTAGAGAGTCCTAAAAAAAATGAAACCAGAGGCTCACACAAAGACACATCATAATTAAAATGGCAAATGTTAAAGACAAAGAGAGAATCTTAAAAACAGCAAGAGAAAGACAGTTAGTTACCTACAAGGAAGCTCCTATAAGACTCAGCTGATTTCCCAACAGAAATGCTTCAGGCCAGAAGGGGTTAGCATGAAATATTTAATGTGATGAAAAACAAGGGCCTGCAAACAAGACTACTTTATCCAGCAAGGCTATATTTAAACTTGTAGCAGAAATACAGAGTTTCCCAGGAAAGAAAATGCTAAAGGAGTTTGTTACCAGTATTACAAGAAATGTTAAATGGACTTCTTTGAGAAGAAGAAAAAGAAGGAGGAGGAGAAGACAAAAACAGGTGAATATGGATAAATACATACTTATCAATAATCACATTAAATATAAATGGCTTAAATGCTCAATCAAAAGACATAGTATAGCTGAATGGATAAGAAAACAAAACCTGCCCTGGCTGGTGTGGCTCAGTGGACTAAGCACCAGACTATGAACCAAAGAAAACAAAAGACAAACTCACATATGTTCCCTCCAAGAGACGCACTTCAGAACAAAAGATACACACAGACTAAAAGTGAAGGGATGGAAAAAAGATATTTCATGCAAATGGAAATGATACAAAAACCTGGGGTAGCAATTCTTATATCTGACAAAATAGACTTTAAAACCAAGGTTATAATAAGAGACAAAGACGGACACTACAAAATGATAAAGGGAACAATCCAACAAGAGGATATAACCCTAGTAAGTATTTACTCACCCTACATAGGAGCACCTAAATATATAAAGCAAATCTTGATGGACATAAAGGGAGAGACTGACAGAAATACAGCCACAGTAGGGGATTTTTATACCCCAATGCTATCAATGGATAGATCTCCCAGACAGAAAATCAACAAGGAACAGAATAGAGAGTCCAACCCCTTTATAGTCAATTAATACCAATATAATAAATTGACAGTGTGACAAACCATACAATGGAGTAAAGATACACTATTCCATAAATGATGTTGGAAAAATTGGATAAGAACATGCAAAAAATGAAACTAGGCTACATCTTACATCATACATGAGAATAAACTTAAAATGGATTAGAGAATTACATGTTAGGCTTGAAACAATAAACATCCTAGAAGAAAACATAGGCAGTAAAATCTCAGACAATTGTCGTAGCAATATTTTTTCTGATATATTGTCTTGGGCAAGGGAAACAAAAGAAAAATTAAACAAATAGGACTACATCAAACTAAAAAGCTTTGCACAGCAAAGGAAACCATCAACAAAATAAAAAGGGAACCCCCTGAATGAGAAAACATATTTGTCAATGATACATCTAATAAGGGGCTAATATCCAACATTTATAAATAACTTATAAAACTCAACACTAATAAAACAATAACAATCCAATTTAAAAATGAATAAAGGACATGAATAGAAACTTCTCTGAAGAGGACCAATAGACATATGAAAAGATGTTCAACATCACTAATCATCAGAAAAATGCAAATTAAAAACACAATGAGATATCATCTCACATCTGTCCAAATGACTATCATCAATAAATCAACAAACAATAACTGTTGGTGAGGATGTAGAGAAAAGGGAAGCCTTGGGCACTGTTCGTGGGAATGCAGATTGGTGCAGCTACTGTAGAAAGCAGTATGGAATTACCTAAAAAAAAAAAATAAAAATGAAGCCTTTGCTGGGTAGCTCAGTTGGTTAGAACATTATGCCAATACACCAAGGTTGTAGGTTTGATCCCTGGTCAGGGTACATACAGGAATCAAGTAATAAATGCATAAATATGCATAAATAAGAAGAAAAACAAATAGATGTTTCTCTCTCATTTCCTCTCTCTAAAAAAGAAAATTAATAATGGACCTGCCTTATGACTCAGCTATTCCACATTTGGAATATATCTGAAGAATCCCAAAACACCAATTCAAAAGAACATATGCACTCCTATGTTTATTGCAGTTTTATTTACAGTAGCCAAGATTTAAAAGCAGGCCAAGTGTCCATCACCAGATAATCAGGTAAACAAGCTGTGGTTCATTTACACAATGGAATACTAGTTGGCCATTACAAAGAAGGAAATCTTAGCCTTTGCAACAGCATGGATGTACCTGGAGCACATTATGCTAAGTGAAATAAGCCAGTCAAAGAGAGACAAGTACCATAAGCCAGCCAGAGAAAGATAAGTACC
The DNA here is from genome assembly GCA_004027735.1 of Carollia perspicillata. Lineage (NCBI taxonomy): Eukaryota > Metazoa > Chordata > Mammalia > Chiroptera > Phyllostomidae > Carollia > Carollia perspicillata. Next base: position 53,170 of record PVKM010003930.1, read on the forward strand.
ATATGATTTTTGTGGAATCTAATGAACAAAATAAACTAACAATAAAATAGGAACAGACTCTCAAATATAGAGAACAGACTGACAGCTATCCCAGGGGAGGGTGGTTGGAAGGCTGGGTGAAAACATTGAAGGGACTTAGTAAAAAAATGAAAACAAAACAAAAAAATACAAAACTAAGACAACAGTATGGTGATTAGCGAGAGAAATGGGGGAGGAGGGAGGTAGCAGAGGGTATGAAGCGATACATGGTAATGGAAGAAGACTTGACTTTGGGGTAGTGAACATGCAATACAATATACAGGTGATGTATTATAGAAATGCACACTTGAAACCTATGTAATTTCATTAACCAATGTCACCCCCATACATTCAATAAAAACTTAGAAAGAAAAATGTAGCTGGATTAGATTCCTTGATTTTTTCAGTGGCTTAGCTCAAATGGTTAAGTCATTTTCTTGAGTGCATTGGACCCAGGATTGGACTTGGATAACACCTTGGAAGTATTAATGAAATCCTATATGCACCTTAGTTTTGTTCCAGAGAGAAAGCATCAACACCAAGGCTCTGTTTCCCCCTGTGCAAGGTGTTAGCCACAAACATGCCACAGGCATGCTATGGAGCAGATCTAACAAAAGCAATCCTCAGGCTTTTCAAGAAATACATAGCACATGATCCCTTCAGGATTTGAAGTCCATCTTTAAGCACCTATCCATTCTTCTTCTTTACACATACATCATCAGATCAAAATGTGCCCCAGACTTAAAAATTCTGAGAGCTGAAAAGATGTTTGGCAAAGCAACTTCAGCAGTATTTGAGTCAGAATGTTGATGTAGCACATGCAGCTTTAATTCAGATTAGGATGCTCCAGCTAAAAGAAATTGTGTAATCTTGCCAAACTTCCCCAACACACACAACCCCAAAAAAGGTTTAGCTGCAGTTCCCCATTCTTAGTTCCTAACAATTATCTTTTATAACATCCTAAAGAGTGTCCTAATGAACAGTCATTTATTGAGTGCCTACCAGGTGTCATAGATTGCAAAGGCCTCAAAAAGGAGAAACTGGTAATTTTTCTAACAAGCAGATTCTTGGCAAACATATTGGAGGTAAATCAGGATTTATTTGAAGCTCAAGATAGAAGATGTGGGCTCCAGATGGTACTTGTGTGAGTGAAAACTCTTAAGGAAAACAGAGCTGACCTCAGAGTGTAAGGAGCACGTTTTCGTAGATTATTAGACCATCTGTCACTTGTGGACACTTGAATAATGTCTTTCATAAGAAATTGGAGAAGTTATGTGCCTCTTTTTGAAGGTTTTAGTTCTGAAATATGCTTGTGAGGCATTTATTGATTTCAGAAGTTGTACTCTCAGGGTATGTAAAAGGTACACTAAAATCCTAAAAAATTCACGATCGCCTTCAACAACCACGATCAATCACTGCATTAAAATAACAACTAAATAGAATATTTCCATGTGTTGGTGTAGGAAGTACATATGTACAATGGTAGGCTCAACACCTGGATCTCTGAAGTTCCAGTGCAGACCTCCTGGGGTTCTGTTTGGAAGGGCCCGAATCATTTTGAGAGGGATACAAGGTAT
>PVKM010003931.1:0-54562 GCA_004027735.1 Carollia perspicillata
AAGGTGACCAGACATCCCCTGTTAGACAAGTTAATTAATATTCCGGACTACCTGCCTAGGATAGGGGAGAGGAGGGAGCAGGTTTCCTGGCCCTTAGTTTGTTGGGACGTCTGGTCACTTACCTAGGTGGACAAGAGTTTAGGGCTCCAATAATTTTTGTTCTGCCCGGAAGTTGCGTTTGGCACTTGTGCATGGGGTCATGGCGGAAGGGTGGGGAAAGCGTGCGTCCCCCGCGCCCCAGGGAGTGCCCATTCCAACTGGAGTAGCTAAGTAAGGTGAGTGTCTCTCGGCCCCGACCTGTGGTGCAGGCCTGGGTCGGACGGTCCCTGGGAGGCTGCGTCGCGGAGGCAAGCGGGACTCAAAGCCGCTTCCGCTGGAAGCAGCTTTTCTTTCCGGGCTGGCCGGGCAGCGGCCCGCCCTCTTTCCACCCCTCTGAGGCTCCCTGTCGGGCGAGGCCGTTGTACCGGCCCCCCTCTGCCTGCTGCAAACCGCAGGGGCCCGTTGGGCCCGGGAACGGGCCGCGGGCGGAGAACCTAACTCCGACCTGGAGCTCATAACCACGCCCCCACAAGTTCCTATTAAGTACTGTCAATCCCGGACTTTTGTACAACTAAGAACTAAGGAGCGTGAGAACATCATTTTCCGTTCGCAGCTATAAAGGAAAAGGATGGTCCCCCACCACTGCAGCAACACCTCAACCTTACTTGCCTGCCTCCACATTCTGAATTTTCTCCTTCCCTTCTCTCTTGAGAGTTTGTCAGCATTGACTGCAGTTCCGTCCTGATCATGCATGTCTACAGTTTATTAAACAATTTAATGTTTTTGAATATCTATAAAAATACAGAATTAGTTTTATGTGGATTCTAAAGACAAGAGTGTCACACACTATTTCATGTAGTTCGTTCTGTAGGGTTGAATCAAAAACTGTCAGTCATTTTGGTAATACCGGGTTGGATGCTTAAAGCTGCCTAAAGCTGCGGAGGAAAAAGACCAGGAGAACTTTCAGGTAAATTGAAACTTGTTTAGCAAGCCTACCTTCTAAATTTCTACTTCATATTCCAGCCAAAATGAACTACTTGTTTCTTCCACGGTTAATCACTGAAGCACCAGCCTTTTGTGATTCTGTGTCCCTGTCCTGGTTTTCCCTGGAGATACGTTTCCAGATTCTCCCCAGCAGGAAGTAATTTTCTCTGAGCTTACGTAGCACTTTTTGTATCTCTTATATGACAGACTATTTTATATAACAGCTGCTTCGTGTTCTTAGCTTCACTATTCTGCTATGTCTAAATAGAATGGTATCACATTCATCTGCCTATTATTTTATCCTGCACATAATATTTTGGTAAGTATTGAAAGATTGTATTTTGAGATGTCTCCTGGATGCCCAAGACACTACCAGCAAAGTTTTACAGAACTTCAGTTTATCAGAAATTCAGCATCTTCTCTACTACTCAGCTTTTTCTTAGGCCTCCCTTCTGAAGATTTCAAACATGATCTATTCCCCCAATTTTTTTGTTAAAAGAAATATTCAAACGTTTAAAAAGTTGACAGAATACTGTAAACTCTTATATGTCCTTCACCTAGGTCCACCAATTGTTAACTTGGCCATATTTGTTTCATCCCTTCCCACACACTTTTTCATTGTCACTGAACCATTTAAAAATAGGTTGCAGACACTCCTAAATTTCCAATCTGTATTTCCTAAGAATTGTAAAATTCTCCTGCAAAACACAGTATCATTATTACAATGGAGGAATTTAATAATTCTGTAATATTTAAAATCCAGTCTATGTAAATTTTCTCATTTGACCCAAGAATATCTTTAAATCTTCTCCACCCTCCTGGCAAAAAGAAAAACAAAAATCAGAATCCAGTCAAGGTTTCTGTACTGTGTTTGGATATTATAACTCTTCATCCTTAATATAGAATAGTTTCTCCCCCATTCTTTGTTTCCCCGTTACATTGGCATTTTGAAGAGTTCACACCAGGGTCTGTGTCTCCTTTTTTTCTTATTTCTTGTAAGTCAGAAGTTGGTCTAGAGACGTGATTAGATTCTATTTAACACTTTTTGCATTAGTTCAGAGTAGTCACACTTTAAGCCTTCTCAAATGTAGCTACATCTACCCATGGATTTGAATCCATTTCTCAGCACACTCATCTTCTATGGCATCTTTCAAAGAGTTTAGCATTTAATCTTGTTTGCATAGAGTATGTGTTAGTGCCATGGGCTGGCAACATAGATTGCTTACCTTTAATGAAGTGTTGCTGCTACTTTGCCTACACGTAGAGCTAATGCAATGCAATCTGCAGCAAAGTACTGATGTCAGCATAGTTTCATGAGTTTCAACTCGTGGCACCCAGAGGACTGTTGATGAAAAGATGTGTGGGCCCTGCAGTTCAAATACATGTGAATCTTGATGTTATCAAAGCAAATACCAAGGCAACTGCTGGCCATCTGGCCACATTGCAATTTAGGCAATGTTACTTTTCTCCCTGAAATTTTCTTGCTAGAAAGAAAGTTGGTCCTGGTGTTCTTGTGATAGCTTTTTGTTAACATTCATCAAAGCCATTTAAAAATTACAAAATCAAGGTTGTAATTAACACTTAGTACATTAGGAAAATTCTCTGCCCAATGAATAGCAAAGTGCTTGCAGAATTTGCTTCATAATCAGAAGAGAAAAACTTCCAAAATGCCAAGCTCAGTACTCCTCATATCCTAGACTTATATTTGATCATGAAAGATAAGTGAAAGGAAGAAAATACACTTAAGGGAGCAGAAGGAAATGCTCTGGGAGGGCAGAAATTCAAAGGTAAATGATGCACTCCATCAGTCACTTCTTTTGTGTGGAAGGAAATTTGCTCATGTGGGACTATGAAACAAATTCAAGTTGACTGCAGATTCAAGTAAGGCAATTAAGACCACAGAATTTAGAATCAGACCTGGGCTTCAGGAACAGGGCCATTCACAGGCTGGTGACTTTGGACAGTTGACTCATTCTATTTATCCTCTATTAAATGGAGCCATAAAATCCCTTAGGATTGTTGAACAGAATGACCCAACTATATATAAAGTGCTTTACCAGGTGTATAGCCCATGGTATGCAGTCACCGTGTGGTAGATATTACTAATAACTTCTTAGTCCAATTTGGGCACATAGTAGGGATGAAATATTTATTGAGTAAGAATGAATCTAGGATAGTGTTCTCCAAGTTTCATGTAGGGAACTAAATAAAATAGAGATTCTGATTCTGAGAGTCTCCAGAAAAATCAATATTTTTTTTAATAGTTGTCCAGAAAATTTAGATGCAGATGATCCAAAGATCAGTCCCCTTCCTTGCACACTATTGAAATAGGTATCTCAGATGCTGAGAATGTGAAAAAGTTCTTCATATACTTTTTAAAAAAGTTAACAGCTAACATTTGTAGGACCACTTTCTAGTACTGGATTTTAAGATAGCAAAAAACATTAGAAGACGACATTTTGCATGAGTAGGATGTTGTGTCTTTTTCTACTTGCTGAGTAGTAGTGTCTGCTACTGGAGTATACCAAAAACAATGCCATCATCCGAGTTCACCCAGGAAGAACCGTTCCTGTTCTTCAGCCTCAGCACATTCCAGAAGCTAGACACCACACATTTTATTCACATGAGTCTGGATTAATTAGCCAAACGGAGCATGTTGAAACATTTTTCTACCAGGAGATGCTCAGTAGCAAAACAATAGAATCTACTGTGGTTTCCAACTACATGACATACGACGTTATTTGGCATCTCCAGGTGAACATTATCAATCCAAATTAGGCACTCTGCTAGCATGTGGGTAGCCACTTGAGTGAGAGTAGGCATTACTACACTGTGTCTGCTGAAAAACACTTTCTTTTTGAGCTCCCTCTTTTACCTTTTTCTCATGTTAGTTTACAGTCAAATCTGCATTTGAAAATTCATCCAGTAATTAACCACAAATCTTGGATGAGACAAAAGATTTTTAAAATTTTGCCATTTTTGCCACCATTCCTTCTATTCTCATCTACATGACCTATACTAGCCAGACTGAATTTACTTAAAAGGAATGTATTAAATATTCACACAAGAAAAATGTCTTTTTCCTTTGCATAAACAGTATTTCTTCTGGTGTCTTCTTTGGTTCCTAGATTGTATTTTTGCTTCTTATTACCCATTAATTATAAAATAGGATAGGGCACACAACATGTTGTAGGGCCTCTGAGTTTTACTGAAGTTGCAATCAAGCGCCTGTTGTGGCTGGACAGGTAAGGGAAAGGGAAAGAACACGCTGTAGTGGAAGCTGGTGAACTCCCCACGCTCATCTAAGTAGGGCATCACTTCCCAGCCCTAGCCACATTTTGCTGTGTGGGAATACGGCCTGGTGGTGTCGTATTTGTCAAGAGGATCTGAAATGTGGACTTCATGTGAAATCTGATTTTTAAACATGGCAGCACATGCTCTTGAAGAGTAAATTAAGGAAAACACCTTCATGCTGTCTTATAGGTACCAGGGTGTTCATGAGGATTCAAAGAAGTTTTAGAGTTAAAAGGCACTTAGTGGGAAATCTAGAACACATCCTTTAATATAGTGATATGAAAATCAGACCTGGGATAGTAAGCATTTTCACATCTCCTTTTCACTTGAACTTTGAAACCCAGCACAGATACCAAACATGTTTTTTGTGAGAAAATAAAACTTTTAATTGGTTAAGAAATGTATTCAAGATCACAGAGTTATCAGTAGAGCCAGAATACAAGCCTATAGCCCAGTTTAAATAAAGTAAAAATGTGATGATTAGAAAAAAATGAAATATACTCCAGTACAAGTTTGGTTTTAGATCATTGGATTTTACTGTCACAGCTTACTTAAAATACTTGGAATCCTAGAATACTCTGAAGCATTTAAATTCAAACTTTAAAATGGGGTTTTGTATAGTTAGGATAAGCCGATAAGTTTTAGATAAATGAATGGATGTATAAAAAATTATGAAGAGTTAACGGCTGGTTAGGAGTGGTAGGAACACATGGAGGATAACCATGGATACACTGACCCACAGAGTGGCTCCTCAAGGTACCTAGCAAAGGTTAGGAATGGATTAAGGAGACTAGTAAAACCTAGGAGGACAGTTTTTAAAGTATCCATATACTGTCCTGAGCATTTTTAGAGACTAAGACGTGGCTTTGGCACCCAGAGTATGTTTTAATTTTGATATTTCTGATCTATAGTATATAACACTTTGAATTGCCAGGAGCTGAATTTGGATTTTAGTCATCTATTCCCTTTCTCTGTCTGCCCCCTGTATGACTAAAGCCTGCATTTTCCAGATGCCCAGATGAAACTAAGGCACAATCTAAAGCTAATAGTTTTGTCCAGCTCTTTAACCCATGATCTTGGTCACATCGTATTATATATCTTTAAAATACATTTATATATACATAAAACTTGTATGCTTTTAAAATATTGCATATTTCTAATTAAGATTGAGATTTTTAAATTTCCAGTAGTACCTTTTAAAAACTAGTAACTAATGTTATAAACAAAATCCACAAACTAAAAGCAGTATTTTTTCCTGCTGAATTTCTTTGAGGGGAGTATCAAACATGACAACTGCAATGCTGAATCCTCAAATTAAGGAGTGTGAGAGAAGGGAAAACCACGTGCTGGTTAGAGCCATACATTAGTCTAATTTTGACACAATTCCCGAAGAGAAGATTGCAATGTTTCTAGTCAGTATGCTGCACTTACATTTTTATTGTGAGATTTACTATTTGATTCCTTTTACATTCATCCTCCTTTGCAAAGGTCATCAGCGGCTTCAAAACTGCCCATTTTGGCCGAAATTAAAGATTGTATTACTTTAACCTTCACTAGCTTCTACACACCATAGTCTACTCTCCAGTCTAACATCATCTGAAGTATTGGGTGTTCCTGCAGTGAGGCACCATACTAAATCCATTTGGGAGGTGTCAAGCCATTCCTACCGATGCAGCATAGAGAAAACTGAAGAGACCAGGCTTTGGACTCAGGCAGATAGGAGTTCAAGTCCTGTTTCTCTACTCACCAACTATGTGATATTGGACAAGATAACTTTTCCTAGACCTGGTTTGAGTCTGTTAAATTAACATGTATATATGAGGGGATGCATTAGGAGGTGGGTAAATGGGTAATTCAATTCCAAAACTAACTCTTGGGTAAAAGTTATTGTCAAAATTACTACAGAAATCCCTTAAAATGTCTATGTAGTTAAAATATATAATTTTGTACTAAAACACCGTGCTGTTATTAAGCAAACTAAAATTTAAGAGCCACTACACTATACTAAACGAAAGAAGCTAAAATAGATTTCTGGATATTGAAACTATTCTTCCTTTAAGATGACTTTTAAAACAATATGGGTGTAAAGGAGATGAGTGGACAATTATAAAGTCTTCCTGCTTGCTGTAGGTTTTTCTTGTTTTATTAATAAGCCTCGGTAACTCTAATACATGTCTCTGTAATGGTATAACAACAGTAGGAGTCACTGAAATGCACTGAGCTTTTACCATGTGCTAAGGACTGGTCTAATGATTTTATATGAATTACGTTATTTAATACATCAGTGCTATTATAATCTTTACCAATTAAACTGAGGCTTTGAAAATTAATTTGTTTAAATGACTAATCTGATTCCAGATCCTTTTCTTAGATACTACACTATGTTCTTATCTCTTTTTACCACCATTTACCATCCTTCCACATCTTTGAGATCATATCTATTTCTGTAGCTTAAACTACTGTACCACTGACTGCGAGCCTCCAGTCCTTTTTACCTTCCTATTGGACTTCACGCTCAGTGGGGCTGAACCCAATTCATGGTCTTTACCCTTTCCTCCCGTTTCTCCTGTGTTCTCAACTTGAATACCTGCAACCATCCACTCAAACATGTTAGCTTGAAATCTCAGTCAACCTTGATCATTTCCTTATCACCAAGAGAGTGTGGGGGACCAGGAGAGTGGTGATGGGAGTTGAAATCTCAACTCCAGATATCCTTGAATACTTCGTTATCTTCTCTTAATGCCTATTATCACACTGCTTTTGTTCATACCCTGATCACCTTACCCAAACAATTATAGCTTCTTTGCTAATCTCCTTGCCTCTAGTGTCTTTTCCTTTTTATCTATAAAGTCTTTCCAAAAAATGAGATGTCACAGGCCCACTCAGAGCCATCCAGTTAGCTCCCTCCTGTCTATGAAGTTCAAACTCCAAGTCCTGGCAGTTGAGACGGAGCATGACCAGCCTCCACCCAGCCAGTCCCACCGCAGTACATATATACACTATATACACCATTCCCATTTCCCTGGGCTTTTTTTTTTTTTAATGCTTCTTTCTTTGAACTTATTTTTCACTTTGTTTAGAACACTCTCCCCTTGCTACACAACCACCTCTCTTTATAGTAAACCCCCATTCATCCTTCTGGGCCTAGTCCACCTCATGTGTAGTAATTCTTCAGAGACCAGCCACTGTCACTTATCCTGAGCCAAGTCACTCATGCTTTTGGTTTCATAAGGCACAGTAGACATGCTTCTATTAAACTACATTATATTCCATCATAACTATTTATTTATATGTGTTTCTTCCCAATCTCACCTCCCCCAAATTCTTCACAGAGAGGAACTGGCTCTTATCCACTGTATCTCCCTCATTTAGATGTGGCTGGCACATAGACATTTCCTATCTTTGTTGAAAGAAAAAATCTGTTTGCATAGCCACATATCCCAAATTCCACTTCTATTTATTTTCCACTCTGACAGAATAATTCTTGTCACCAAAAACAGTACATTTTTCTACTCCAGTCTTTACTGCCCAATGTTCCCATCCAAAGCTCTATCCTTAACATGTAGCCATTAACTTTATTTTCAAAGAGAGAAGAGAAAGAGAGGAAGAGAAGTATCAGTTGGCTGCCTCTCAACCAGGAACCTGGCCCACAAACCAGGCATGTGCCCTGACTGGGAAATGGAACCAGTGACATTTTGGTCCACAGGCCCGCATTCAATCCACTGGGCCACCCCAGCCATGGCCATTAACTTTATTTTTTATGTTCAGTAATTATTTTATTAATGTGTAGTTTTTTACCAATTTTTCACTAATTGTAACTCAATTCAAAACTTTTTCATTTACATTTTTTGTAGCAGAGAAGTATGGTAAGATGATCATTAAAATGCATGCAAGCATGAAAATGCATTACATTAAAGTGGACTAGAAATAGGGAGAAAATTATCTAAAAAATAAATTATTCCTTTTAAAATTAATAGATGGTGATAGCTATCAAAGTGCTATAATATTTGGATTATATTGGATATACTTTTCAAAGACTGATATGAGTTACTTTTAAATGTGCTGGAAATTACATCTGTAACTATTTAAACATAACAAATTTGTGTGTCAATTTACATATATGTAAAGGAGTACATAGTTTTTCAAAATCTCAGGGGATTATGAAAGCATAAAATTTGAATGTCATCAATATATATTCTCAAGGATCAGAAGCATGCTTCAGTACTCTTATCTACTCCCACACCCAAAATTTAGTTTGATTACACCAAACTAAATCACCCTAGCTATTAACTTACACTAGTTGTATGATTTATTTATCAACATGTGTATAACTGATTTAAAGCAGTAATCCTTCCTAGACTTGTGTTTTTCAATTCTCACTCCTACAGCTTAGTAAAATATTTCATGACAAAGACTTGGTTTCCCTCCAGATTCTTCTAATTTTAGACATCCAGCTCAAATGGCTTACCCTACTTTGTCCTGTCTTTCAAATGCACTACCCATCTAAACCCATTATCTCTAGGAGAGATTACAAACTAAAGGAACCAAGGGAGAAAAGGAAGCAGCACATTATTTTCTAATTACCCAGACCAAGAGCTTCAGAAACTGATTGACACTACATTCTCCACAAGCAGGATCATTTAAAAATCTGGCATAGTAATCCACTGTATGCCTATTCCATAATTTAACCTTTGACATATTGCTGAACAGTTTGCTATTCAATGCAGTGCTTTATGAAGCATTGTTATTCCTATCTTTATACATTCACGCTTTGTTTCTTTAAGACTCAATACGAGAATGTTTAGGTCAAAGAAGTGTGCATATTTAGTTTTGGTAAAATACTACAAAGTAGCTACTACAAAATATCCCTCTAAAAGAGCTGTACAGACAAACCCACCCAACCATGGAGAGCACCAATTTCTCTGTACCTTCCCTAAATGGAAATACTAACAGGCTTTTGACTTTTTTGCGATTTTGAGGGACATAACACACACCAAATGAGAAAATTTTACCTTAATGAGGCCCATAGTGATCTTCCTATTTAAATTGCAATACCACGACCCCCAGCATTCCTAAATCCCCTTCAACTACTTTATTTTCTAAAGCATATACTATCTTCTAGCATTCTATTATTTCTCTCTTACTCTAGTCTGTAAGCTGCAAAAGGGCAAAGTTTTTGTTTGTCTATTTTGTTCACTAATGACCAGTATCTGGCATATCGTAGACACATATTTATTGAACTGAATGACATGGCAGTTGTATGATAAACATGAATTTCAGCCATAGCTGGTATTTCTTCTTTGGCCTATCTGCCTCCAGTATTACACACATCTTACCTTACCAGTAAGAAAGTACTCTTAGAAGCAGCCACGCAGTTCCTTATGGCATGTTACGCCACACAAAACACCCGCCTTTAGCTATTAGCAGTCCATCTGGACAAGAAAATAAATGTTCTTTCCTCTCTGACTCCCTAGGCAGTTAATAAGACAGCCTTGCCAGTGTGGCCATCCAGCCACCACCATGCCTATTTTAGCACTTCCCTTCCTGTTTCTCTCCTGACAATGCATAGGGGGTACTAGGAATAAGAACCAACCTTAGTAAAGCAGACATTCCACCCAGGCAGGTAATGGCACCAATCCCCACACCCCTTCCTATACCAATGGCAACTGAGAACTAAGGTTTGGTAGCACCAGGTTTCACTGTTTTCCTGAGGCTAGGTTATGGATGTGAAAGAGGTATAGACTAGAGAAAGCAAAGGGTAGTGATTAAATTCTGAGTGGCTGGCATTGCTAATCCATACAATAGCTAATTGATTTTGGGTCACCCACCAGTTTAGCATTTCGGTGATAAAAGTATCTGGTAATATAAAAACATTTAGCTGTTTCCTTCACATTTATCAACACCTGTACTGCATATCCTCCCCTTCAGTAGCATGTCCTGTCAAATTAGGTCCATATAAGGGCCTAATGCCTGTTTTTATTACAGTTATCTTGGAGAGGTTACGTGTTATTTTGGTTATGTACAGGCTAATCAGGAATGCACAATGTTGTTAGCCTTCAACATAATCTGGGGGAAAAGGGGAAATGATCACTGTGTACCTACCACTGGCAGGCCTAAGTACAAGAAGAAAAAAATGTGGCAAGAGGAGGAGTTGTGCAGCCTAAGGAAATTGCATACATATGGCATATTTATCTCACATTCCAGTTAGGAGTTGCTTTATTCTTGGCCCATTCCCTAATCTTCACTCCTGGGAAGAGCAGCATAGGGTGACGTTGCTGTGTAGATATTCCAGAATAGGAATTTGAATGAGGGGGAAGAGGCTTGGTGAATGAAGGGTAGAAAGCTTTTACAAGGAAGGCGAACTTACTAGTGGAGTGGGAATAGCTAAGACCAGAAGCAGCTCCACTTGATTACAGCTCATCTGCAGTGGGCAGTTAAGGCAGGCACCAGGCCAGCATCACCACTTCACAAACAATAAATCTTTTGTGCTGGTCATGTTGTGAAAGACACATGGTAAGGATGCATCAGTATGGTGAAATATCATAAAATGGGTGGAACTGTCTGGAGAAGCACCTGTTTAGAAAGGGATCATGCTACATATTGCATCCAGAACACCTTGAATATATAGTGTAGCTGTAATCTGGGATGTAACAGAACAAATGTCATCAGCCAGAAATGACATATGCTGGAATAGTCCTAACAAAATACTCAAACAAGGGTGTTTGTGGGCACTTTAGCATATGGTATTTTTGCATTGAGGGAAATAGAAAATTGAAAGCATACTTCAACTTGTTCAAGACCTAATTTCACCTGTTTGTTACTTCCCTAGAACCTGCAGCTGTGCAGCCAAGTAACTTATCCTTAGGATACTTTTTGTCATTATAGCAAAAGGGTTCAAGTAGAAACCAGCTGTTAGCTATTGAGAGAAGTGAGCAAGTTAGGAAACATTTACCTCCTACCTCATTCTCTCCCTACCACTTACTACCTCCCAAATGGTCATGTTATTTAAGTTAGGCACTGAGAGGAGATGCTATCAGTACATCAAGGTGGCTGTACATAAATGCCCTTATTTTTCCTCAGCTGCTATCTGCTGGATAATTACCATTGTCTATAACACAAGCCCTACAAATTTTTTTAGGAGATACTAGGAGAGGGGAAAATGTAGAATATGCAGCCTTCCAATTAACATCACTACTGACTAGTGGAAGTTGACAAGATCTAGATGCTTGTATGAACTACCTCAACCTTGTTTCAATTAAAAGATCCACAGGAAATTAAGGGGAAAAATATACAAGGATAAGTAGTTCATTTTTTTATGGGAATTGCGATTTTACTTCTTAAATTACAATGGAAATATCTCAAGCAATATGTTGGGGAATCCATCCTTGAATAATACTAGTACTTGATTTCTCATAGGAAAAACTGTATCCAACAATTCAGATATGGCAGAAGTGAAGTCCATGTTCCGGGAAGTTCTTCCAAAACAAGGTATTTAAATCACAAGTACTTAGATCACAGAATATTATGGGGACCTAAAAAAATAATCAGCAGTGTCACATAGTAGGCTAAAAATATGAAACTACTGTGTTATGTATCCCACATTTATTGTCCATTTCTACTGTGCTTCTTTCAGGAGTAGGTTGTCAAGAAGTAATCCATCACTTTTTTATTTTTCCCAGTAAAAAGGTGACAAAGTGTTGTTTCTTAAACCTAGAAATTCTGTCTGCAAATCCAAACCACCAAATAACTACGTTATCTCAATCAAATTAATTCTTATTTCTTTTTAAACTTAGGTCAGTTGTCTGTGGAAGATATAACTACAATGGTGCTGTGTAAGCCCAAACTTTTACCCTTAAAATCTCTGACCCTGGAAAAACTGGAGAAAATGCAACAAGCAGCACAGGAAACGATTCGCCAACAAGAAATGGCAGAGAAGAACAGCAGCAAATAAGTTTGTAAGGAACAAAGTTTAAACTCACTAGGTTCAAATACACCCCCTTATGTGATTTAAAATTTGAGTGAAATAAAAGTTTTTTTAAAGCCTAAAATAAATGTACTCCCAATAAAGAATCAACACTGCTTCACATGTTTTATTTTGTCACACATTCTTCTAGAACCAGGTTCATTTTTCCAGTTTTGTAGAAAAATAAGATGTTCCAGCCACCATTTACTTAACTGTTTAGTCTTTTAGGACCAATCATTATTTCCCTGGAAAGATGAATAAGTCTCATGACTAACTCATTTTCTTAAAATTCTTTAAGACAAATAACTTTTTTTTAAATCCCAAAGCACAGTATTTCAACAGCAGCAGCCAACATGGGGTTTTAGCAGCTTAACTCTACCCCCTAAATAAAGCTTTGTATAAACCAGTGATTTTACTACAAAAACACTGTCCTTGAAAGAAAGGAGTAGCAGTCTGACATCAATGCAAAACTTGGAATGATTAGGTCATAAACATGGCACTTAAAAAAGGTAGCTTATGAGAATATTCCACTTAGCAAGTGGTTACTTTTCTGTCCCTCCTTTATACCATCAAAAAAATAAAGAAAATAAGAAATTTAGAAAGAATGAAAGAAAAAGAAAAACACTTCCTTTAAAAATTTCCCTTAAATTTAAGTCTATAAAATTTCAGAAATGCCTTGTACCCAAGTGCTTAAAAAAAAAAGACTGTGCTAACAACTCTTACAATTCAGATATATATTTTTTTATAACATCTAAGACTGCAAGAGTTCTTATATTCAGTAGCTCTCTGGTTTAAGACGACCTCCATCTCCTTCACTTACAAAACGTTTTCTGCCCCTGTAATGCAAAGAACATAAACATGAAAACAGATATAAATTTTGACTATAGTCCATTTAAAAAACGTAAAACTTGGTATTTCCTGGTTGCTCATTAAGTTTTAAAAGGTTTTATTGTTTTGAAAAGTCAGTATGCCTCTAAATATTTTGAAAAAGACTCCTACAATCATATCCTAGGGTATAACTAGGGTATATCAAATGAACTGCTAATCCACGCATCTTTTAGTTTAATAAAAGCTTAATTATTGAAGTAAGTTCACTGTTCAAACAAAGGGAGTCATGTAAAAAAGTTAAACTATAAAGCAAAACATTTGCTATTTACAAATTTAATACTTATTTCTATTGTCATTAATACTATTTGAAAAGCTAAACAGTACTATGTCATTAATACTATTTGAAAGCTAAACAGTAAACCAAATAGGAAACAACAATTTAATATGGAATTATGCAAACTAAAGCTAAGGAACCTATCCAAATATCCATGTAAATTTTTTTAAATGTTTCAGATGTAGAAAAGCCATAACCTGAATATGGGAATATAAATCAGAATCAGAATAAAATTAGTTCTAGTCTATGCCCCATTTCAGGATTTTCCTTATTTCAATCTCAAGTGGCCTTGCTCTGTACTGTAACTACATTCTAGCTATGTATAGCAGCAACAGTCCAGGAGAAATGGTTGACCAGCAGCCTAAAGCAGTAAATAGAAAACAGAACTTGGGCAGAATTAGCCCTTATTTTCTGACCCTACACCAACATGCAAAGGCATTTGAGAGCCCTTACTCTCTGACCCTACACCAACATGCAAAGGCATTTGAGACCACAAATATGCACTTCACCTAAATAATCAAAGGAAGACAGGCTAAAAATTCAAAGTTCTATGGAATGGGATACATAAAGAGTTTAGGTATCTCTTGAAATGATACTTCAGAGTAAAGCCACAATAGAAATAATCAGACCTCTGAACAAAGGCTGAAACTTAAAAAGCCAGTGCCAAGGTATTGACCCCTTTTCATACCAAGTGGAAACCACCTATATTTTCATGAACATAAAGGTGTAGACTGTAACGTTAGGAGACCAGCTGGGGAACAAAGCAGGAAGTCTTGCCTAAGTAGGCAGTTTTATTGATGTATACCACTTAGCACATCAGTACACAAAGGGTGCCATCATCAAGTAGAGCTATATTTTCAAACATTTTTATCAAAGCTATATACTGTATCTTTGACTGTTATCTTTTCCTTCTTTCTTAATGGCTCCTACTTTCTAGAACAAAGGACTCTACCAGGAAATATTTTCCTGATATTTAACACTCACAATACACTTAAATAAAAATAGGCGAAGTTTAGAAATTTTGACAAAAATTGTAAAAACTTAAAATGTACAAAAAATAGACATTAAGAAAATTAGCTATTACTAAAGAGTTAGATCCTAATAGCACAAATATTGGGTTGACCAGTTTGTTTAGTTTCTTTCACAACATGGCACTAGTAGTGCTTAGTTGTCTTTAACATCACTCGAAACAATTTCAATTAGATTGTATTGTGAGTTGTCATGTCAGTGTGCATTTAAAAAAAAGCAACTTATAAAAATTTGCGAATTTTTGTGTAGCCATTTTAATTGAAGATGGAAGAAAATACGCAACATTTTTGGCATACTATACTTTATCATTTCAAGAAAGGTAAAAAAATGCAACTGAAATACAAAGTTTTGTGCAGTGTATGGAGAAGGTGCTGTAAATGATCAAATGTGTCAAAAGTGGTTTGCAAAGTTTCGTGCTAGAGATTTCTTGTTGGACTATGCTCCACTCCACTGCCAAGTAAGACCAGTTGAAGTTGGTAGTGTCAAATCGAGATATTGAGAACAAACAATGTTATTCCCGCAGGAGACAGCCAACATACTCAAAATACCAAAATCAATAAGGTTACTGGTGAAAATGAAAAAAGTGTCTTTGAAATTATGGAAAAAAACCATACAGACTTTTTGGCCAACCCAATATATTACCTCCAATGAATCTTATATACACTTTCTAGTGAATTAAGATCCAATTAGTCCCAATTGTCCATTCTATGATGGAGCAAAAGGAAGCAACATAGAGTGCAGGAATGATCTAGATCTTTGAAGCTAGAAAAAGTCTGGATTCATCCTTGGCCTCTAACGTGTAACCTTAGAAAAAGTACATTACAACTTCCTAAGCCTCCGTTTTCTCATTTTATTGATAATATCTATATAGAAATAATATTAAAACTACTTAGAACAGAGCCTGGTACGCAGAATTACTCCACAAAATTGGTTGCCTTCCAGTGTCTTTATGAGGTAGTTCTGTTTGGATTCACAAGGGGGCAAAATAAACTTCACCCTTTTTCTCCATAAACACAAAATAGATGATTTTCACTCTTGAGTGGCTCCAGGTATTATTTTTCTGACAGAACTGGAATGATAGGAAATTAGCTTAGCCTTCCCAATCACCTTAGCAGGTATTTTAGGTTGAGAAAATAATAAAGTACCTTGAAGGACAAAGATCTCTGAGTTGTTTGGAAATTATTCCAGCCTGAAAACATTCTTCTACAAATCTCTCAAGCACAGAGTATGAATATGGGACATCCAGATTAATGTCCGGAATTTCATTATAAATTCTCTCATAACCCTAAAACAATGAAATTGTATACAGAATTATTAGCCTATATAAAATCATAATGCCATATAATTCATTACCATCATCAAGCTATATTTTAGGCTAAATGTTCTTATAATGAGACTGAAGTCAGATCTGAACCTTGAAAAGTACAGATAATAGGAACATTTTTTTTATAGAGTTTTATTTAAAACTGTCCTCTCAACAGATCTTCAGGCAGACATCAGATACTGGACAAATTTCCTCCCTAGCTAAATTCTCTATATACAGAGGAGGGCAAAAGTAGGTTTACAGTTGTAATACTAATAAATAATAATAAGTAGTACAAGAATAAATTTTCACATACTCTAAACTGTAAGTCTATACTTTTGCCACCCCTGTACATTTACTGCACTTTTCAAAAATAAAAAGAACCTCACCAACATTTTAATAGCAATGCATACAATTCTAAATAGGAATAAATTACGTACTTTAAAAGTGGTTTGTTAAATGTTCATGTTTCTCTCTAGATACAAAGAAATTACCATATCTTAGATATAGAATGCTTGAGGAAGAACATCATCACATTTTTAAAAATATAGGTTAACATTTAAAAAAATTAAAATTAAATGTAAAATAAAATACAGGTTAAAAAAACCAATGCTCTCTAAAAAATGACTGCAAGAGATTCAAACATAAACACTGCCATTAAAAAAAAACTATAGACATAATACTATTAAACCTATCTAAAGAAAAATTTCATTAACAATTCATAATCTTTATTCAATCATTATATATTTAAAGTAGAAGCCTTAAAATTGTTCAAAATAATGTTACACTTACTCTTTTCATTTGGTCTACAGTAATGGTAGAAGATTTCCAAAGGGATTTTAATAAATCCAAAATCATCTTAAATGTACTTTCTCCAGTTGACTCCAAAACCATTACAATGGCCTAAAAATTGAATGAATGAATGTATTTTTGGTCATTAATTCATGTAAGAAACTGCTCCTAAAATGTATCAGATCCTTTCTCTCTAATACATAACTATAATCATAAGAATTTAAAAATAAGTTTCTCCATTAATGTTAATTTTTAAAAAGAAAAATTAAAGAAGCATTAAGTCACTGTAATGCGTAAAGGAACACAATTATTCTCTTTGGAATGTCAAAGTAATCTTACCTCATATACAAGCTCATGGTGAAAATGAGGTACTTCCAGTTCCTTAAGGCAATGTTCAGCTTCAGATATATCTCCAGAGAGTAAATACTCTTTCAGCAGCATATCAATCTATTAAATTGAAAAATTGAGATATTTTAGAATTCCTAATTTTTTAAAAAATTGTGCTTTGCCTAAAGAATTTACTTACCCTCATCTCAGTATATTACAATGCATGATGAAATAGGTTACAAATAGCTATTAATAACACATAAATTTGACATGATGCTATAACAGAATTTTTTTACACTTAAAAAATCCCCAATTTTTAAATGGTTCATAATTACAAAGAAAATGAAGTGTTTCAGTGTGTCTTAATAAACTGAGATTTTTGAGTAACTTCAGATGTGGATGGCCTGAAACTGAAACCATAACTCTTCAATGCTCCCTGTAAAACAAGGGATTTTAAATACCACTAGAGGGCACTAACTGAAAGTCTCAAAATGAACTTTCAAAGTGGCACCAACTCTCACTTCCATCAAGATGACCTTAAATTGCACTGGAAGCTAAAAAGTGAGGCATCAGGGCTTTACTCAACAGGATAAAGACTTTCATAAACTTTTCTCTGCAACTAAGGATTTGAAACCCATTATCTAAAACATTCATCAGAAAAAGTCCAGCTATTGTTAATGAGCAAGAACCATTTCCACAACATGATTGTAACCTAGCAGCCAAGGAGAGTGGACTGGAATGCACATGTGTAAACAATGACAACTTCACTGTACTAGTCAGTGGGAACAATAGACGCCATTGAGTGAGCATGTGTATTGTGTGGCCATCACATTTAAAATGAGCAAGCAGAGCCAATGATCAGATTTTGCGTTAAGCTTGAATATTCTTCCACAGAAACTATTCACATGATTTAGAAGGCTGCAGCCATGGACAAGTGGTGGTTAGCAGCTTCATCACAACTGTACCCACTCTTACATCATGTCTCCTGCAAAGCTTTCTGGTGAAACATCAAATCACCCAAGTGACACAGCCACCCTACAGCCCAGATTTGGCACCCTGCGACTTCTGCCTTTTCCCAAAACTAAAATCATCTTTGAAAGGGAAGAGATTTCAGATGGTCGACGAGATTCAGGAAAATACAACAGAGCATCCAATGGCGAACGAGAGAACTATGTGAGGCCCCAAGGTGCCTACTTTGAAGACGACTGAGGCATTGTTGTCCTAGGTATAATGTTTCTTTTATCTTCTTCAATAATGTCTCTATTTTTCATAGTACATGGCTGGATACCTCTAGACAGACCTCATATATAGCTAAATAGGCAAGACTTGTCTTGACTATTCAAATCTATACAAAAACATCTATAGACCCAAAGGAGAAAAAGTTTTTCAGCAAGAGAATGTCAACTAAGAATGTTCTCCCCTACGTATGTTCTATTAAAATCACCTTTACACCTAGCTGATGTTCAGTGCTGGCTAAGTGAATAAAATAATCTCATGTATTTTCTACTTCATATTTCACACATCTACAATGTATTTCATAAAAGGTAAAATAAAATTTGATTAACAGAATACAGCCTGATAATTCCTCTTATGCTTTAGAAAAGTAAACATTTAAAGCCTGTCATTTCAATAACTTTCATTCTATAATTAATACACTTATTATTTAAATTTTATTACTTAGTTTTTAAACTTTGTTATTTAAAAAGTATTTATATGTTGGTTCTAGCCAATTGGCTAAGTTGATTGGAGTGCCATCCCATGCACCAAAAGAAGGCTGCAGGTTTGATTCCCCAGTCAGGGCACACACTTAGGTTGTGGGCGTGATCCTCGGTCAGTGCACATGCAGGAGGCAACCAACCAGTTGATGTTTCTCTCTCACATTGATGTTTCTCTGTCTCTCTCTCTTTCAAATCAATAAACATAACCTCAAGTGAGGATTAAAAGAAAGTTTTTATATATTTTCCATCAGGTTCCATACATTTTTGAGAATGGCAAATTATGAATACATGTATACATTTCTAAAAGTCCGCTATGTCCAACTCATCCTTCCATGTAAAAGTAAATGAATATCCAAATAATGTCAAGCTGAAATACTAGGTAGTTTTATTTCAATTTTTATCTTAATCATGTTTTGTCAAGATAATTCACGCCATAAGATAGTCTGGGAGTTTCTCAAAATACCAATTTTGGGGAGTACAGATATTTCTTGACTTACGGTGGGGTTATATTCCAATAAACTCCTCATAAACTGAAAATATTAAGTCGAAAATGCATTTAACTATAGCTAGCCTACCTTAAATGTGCTCAAAACAACTTACATTAGCCTACACTTAGGCAAAATCATCTTGCTTCCACTGCCCAGAATCACAAGAAAGTATCATACTGCATATAGCACTAGCTCAGGAAAAGATTAAAATTTGAAGTACAGATTCTACTAATGTGTATAGCTTTCACACCATCATAAAGTAAAAAATCATTAAGTCAAACCATCCAAATTTGGGGACCATCTGTATTACCATCTTAATATTAAGTCTTCTAATCCATAAACATGGGGTATCTTTTCTTTTAGGTCTTCTTTAATTTTTTTTAACAATGTTTTTGCAGTGTCAGTGTATAAGATTTGCACTTCTTTTGAAGTTTATTCCTATTTTCATCTTTTTTATGCTATTTTTTTTTTAAGATTTTATTTATCTTTAGAGGGGAAGGGAAGGAGAGAGAGAGAGAGAAATATCAATGTATGGTTGCCTCTCGTCTGTCCCCTGCTGGGAACTAGCCTGCAACCCAGGCATGTGCCCTGACTGGGAATCGAACCACGATCCTTTGGTTAGCAGGCCTGCACTCAATCCACTGAGCTACACCAGCCAGGGCTATGCCATTGTAAATATAATCGTTTTCTTAATTTCATTTCAGTTCATTTATTGTTAGTTGCAGAAATCAAATTGGATTTGGCATATTGATCTTATATCCTGCTACTTTGTTTAATTTGTTTATTAGGTAATAGTTTGGCTTTTTGCTTTTGTTGTTTTTTTTGTGTGTGTATGTGTGCAGGGATTCTTTTGGTTTTCCTTATATAGATCATGTCAGCTGGGACTGGAGATAATTTTACTTCCTTTATAACCTAGGTGCCTTTTATTTCAATTTACTGCCCAATTGCTCTGGTATCTTGATTATTTTTATACAATTGTTCTAATGAATTTTTAATTAAAAAAGATATTACAATCATGATATTACAAACACCAACTCATCTACCTTAACACACATGAAAGCAAAAATGGTCAATGCTCTTAACTAGATTTTAAGTTATTTAACACACAAATAAGATATGCATATCACTAAGAAATTTATTAAGTATCAAAACTATAGCCACATGTAAAGATTACACTCTAAAATCAGAAGCACATGATCTAAAAATCTAATTTTCTTTAAAAAATCTGCAAATAAGATTACATTTCATTTCTGGTTCTTGAAACTTTCTTTTTGATTTCTTGACACAGAACATCATTTTACTGCCAGGAAAAAAATAATCCAGAGAACAAGCCTGGAACTTTATTGTAATAAATTAATTACTTTTTCTTTCAAAGCATGCATAAAGGTAGTGAACCTCCTTACAAAAATCTACCACTCTGATCTACCCTAGAGTTCATAATTTATCATCTGAGACTATTCAGTTTCAAACTACTCACATAAAAATGGATAATACTGGATAATTACAAAATAAAAAGTCCTATTTCAAGAATATTTGAAAAAATTTAAACACTAATATAAGAAAAAGACTTCACTGCATTCTTTTGAGGTTCATACACAGCTTTCCTAATCATAAAATCCCTTTTAATGCAGTCTCATTTTCAAGTCAGGGAAACCATACAAATTTAGTAACAATTATATAATTAGTATAGAATTTACAGCAAAAGGGTATGAAAGCTAGTATACAAAGATTATCCAATTTTCCATTTGCAAGCTGTAAGAATGACTTAAATTTTGTCCACAAAAATACCAGCTATAGGGCACAGTTTATTTCTCTAGAGGAAAACATATAAATTAAGTTAAAGATAATAACTAATAGCTACCTCTTTAACAAGGTGATTAACAGACTTCTGCCCACCTCCAGAGCCCCACACACTATCTTTACGCTTTCCACCTTTAGACATACTCAGGAGCACAGTAGCCTTGTTCAGAGCAGCTCTACAAAAAAATAATAATAAAATATTAATTAATTTAATGTTTACATTAGGGCATGCTTCAGATTGACCAAATCATGGATAAAGTTGAAAAAATAAACCCATAAAATTCAAAAGTCTTTCAAAAAATTATTTTTCAAAATAAAAAGTTGGGAGCAAAATTAAAAGTTGTTTCTCATGTTAATATTCTCATACTCTACTATTTCCATTTCTTAGTCAACAGAAATATAATGTCATTACAAAATAAGTGATCTACAATGAAAAGGAACATTTCACGTAAAACTTTTACTTAGATCCACACCTTCCCACCAGAGTGACCATTCTACTATGACCTACAGCAGTACTAGAAAATTAACATCTACACCTAAAAAAACCTAAGACATGGCTAAGACCAGATCTAAGTTTCCAGATAGTTTTTAAAAATCACATAGCATAACTCTGATATATCACATTTAGGTTACAATAAATTATGTATCAAGGAGCAAGTGTGAGAAACATTATTTCTTAAGCTTTATATAGCAGGTAAATATAAAATAAAATTGAAATGGGGCTTCGTTGTTAATACTGTCCATTTTATTAGAGTATTAAATTACAGAAAGTTAAAACCTGAGGGAACATTAAAGAACACTCTAAGTCCAATCCTTTACTTTTATAAATAAGGAAACTGAGGCCCAGAGATGAATGGCTTGACATGAAAATAGCTAATGGTTTAGCTAAAACCCAGAACTTCTGCATTATAGTACTGTTTGTTCTCTTTCTATTTTATCAGGCCAACAATTTCTCAATTTTGTTTTTTAACAGTGGAGAATACAAATGACAAGTCTGATTAATTCATGTATCATTTCAATAGAATCCTGTAAAACTTTCCCCTCTTTTGAAATTCTAAGTAAGAAAATTAATTTACTTACCTAGCCTGTACACAATCTACAGTTCCTTTGTAACTATCAATATAGGTATTACATAAAATTCCATCTCCAACAGCTCTAGCAATAAATTGGCCCACCAACTATAATAAGAAAAAAAAAGAGCTATATAAAAAAAATCTAAAATAAACCTTTATAGGATACAATTTCTAAATACATAATGATGACTGGTTGAGTTCAACCAGTCAATACCTAAAACAGATTGGAATATTCAAAACACATCTATCCAGCACCTACTAATTATGTTCGGCACACATTCCCACATCTTAACCTTCAAGTTAAGAGCAATGCAGGGTGGGCCCACATCTGTTTTGCTCACTACTGAATCCCCAAAACCCTGCACAATGTCTAAAACAGTATGTGACCAAAAACACTTACTGGAAAGTCCATGACTTAAAAGTCAAGAGAAACCTTTCTTCTGGAAAAAATAAATAGGACTAGGTTTTCTCAAAAAAAAAAAAGTTTAATTAAAGAAATTATCTTATGGTGAAAAGTTGTACAGAAATATTCATCTCAAAGTATATTCATAGCATTATTTCTTATAAAAACTGGAAACTTTAGCATCCAACAATAAAGGTGTAGTTAAATGCTACACATATATAAGGATGGTATACTCTCTGGCAACAGGAAAGTAATTTACATTTTATAGTATAAGGAAAATCAAGTTTACAAACAGCAGATTCAGTATGATTCCACTTTTTATTAAAAAATATACGGCTATATAAAAACCATACATTTATACCCACAGAAAGTAGAATGGAAGATTTAACACCAAAATGTAAACAGCGATTATTTTTGCTGGTCTTTTTGTTTCACAGGTGTTCAACCTGGGGCCACAGGCTGCATGCAGCCCAGGATGGCTGTGAATGTGGCCCAACACAAAATCATAAATTTACTTAAAACATTTTGAGATTTTTTTGTGATTACGTGTCACAGTGTATTTAATGTGTGGCCCCCCAAGAGAACTCTTCTTCTTCCAGTGTGGTACAGAGATGCCGAAAGGTTGAATATCCATGGTTTAGGTTTTTCTTTACTTTTCAAAAATTCTATAATGGATATGAACTTATATAATCATTTAAGAATGGGTATTGGTATAAAAAAGAAATCCATGTTTGAAACACAGCTCAGTAACTTACACTGACTACTGTCTGTAATAGGAAAATATAACAGAAACAGCGTTTAGGAATTAATCTACCTATACTTTTTTTCCTCAATTAATGTTAAAGTGCTCCTACCTTGATTTAAGACTTTGTAAGGTAAACAGCAACAATTTCATACATTTTATATTTCAAACCAGAAAGTCATATTATAATGTTAGCATATATTAAGTCTAACAATAGATACAAGTATAAGCCTTTGAATACAGAAGCATAAACTATGAATTTTCTATTTCCCCACAATGCTACAAAAGAGAAGTCTTACTTATGATTACTTTTATAATAAACATTAGTTAAGAAAATTCAATCCTCAATAATAACAATCTACATTTTTTAAATCCCATATCATAAAACTGTTTTAACTACATATAATAGAGAATTTACAGACAGCAAAAAAGAAAAGTATGACTTAAAAACTACAGAGCATCAGGAGGAAAGTAGGATATAAAATTATAGTATGATGAAAACTCTGGGGGGAAAACCAGCTCGGGGAAGATATACTAAAATATTAAAAGGACGTTTTTGTGTGGTTGGAAATACAGGTCATATTTTCCTCTTTCAGCTACTAAAATTTTCTAGGAGCATGTATTATTTCTATAATTGCAAGGGTAGTGGGGGAAAGAATGAAGAAGGAAAATCACACATACCTGTGGTGCTCTGGGAGTATCCAATGCCAATTCAGGTAGATCTTTCAACAATTTATCAAATGATTTTTCTACGTCATTTGTGCTCATTACTGTTCCACAAAGGTCAGAAAGAAGCTTAGATGTCATTTCTCTATGACTAGCCTTTCCCTCCAATGCCAAGGACACTGCCAACACTGGTACTCCACTTCTCATTTCACCAAGATTTAAGTCTCTTAGTAGTTCCTATTAAAAAAAAAAAGTACTTTATTTTTGAAAAATCAAGATCTTATATATCCTTACCTCTCCCCATCTGGAAATAACCAGAAAAGCAGTCCTATTTTGAGGGATAGGATAAATATCTTACTCTCTATATAAATTACATATTGACCCACTTTGTCAAACTTTTTAACTCTCTGAATATCACTGAACTCAAGAATGTGAATTATACGCCTAAAATAGTTTATTAAATCACATAATATTACTAAGTTTGGTGTTAGGAGTTAACTAATCATCTCTCTTACAATCTATTAATATTATTTCTAAAAATATTACTTTATAAGCCTTTATGGAGAAATTCATTTTACATCATAAACTGTTTATACTCTACTTTTCTTCAAAGCTTTCTTCTTGCACAAAAATCTATATTGTCATGTAAAGTTTAAAACAAGATCTTAAGCCATTGCATTTAAGTGAGATTATTGTTTTAAATGTTGGAATAAAGTTAAAATTTCCTATAGCTAATACTCACTGACTACTTATAATGTATCAGGCATCATAACAGCCACTTTTTTTATATTATCTTATTTTATACTCAAACAACTCTCTGAGGTGAGGTGTTATCATCATACTCATACACAAAGCACAGAAAAATTATCTGCCGAGAGCATACAGCTTGAGTGGCCAAGTTGGAAATGGAATATAGTCATTTTGACCCCAGAGGCTGAATTCTAACTCAGTTACAGAGTGCCTTCGTTTTTACTTAAAAGTTTTCTCGGAATATTTAAATCATAGTATACTACTAAGAGGGTGTCAGTAGTAGTTTCACAAGCATCTAACTGGTATCCTTGTTAACTGTCTCAGATTCCAACTCCATTTCATCTTTCTGGGCTGCGCCTGAACAGCTAAATCATTGCCTTTGAACACAATACTCCTTCCTAAAACCCTCTCCAACCATCTTACCCTGGCAAACTCCTAACCATCCTTAGATGGATCAGAGTCATCTCTTCTATTACTCTCCATTTTATGATTCCATAACACTCTGCTCATAGTAGTACTCAGTTAATAAAAACATGACATACTATTCATCCCATGCAAGGTAGGGGGAAGTTGTTTTCAACACTCCCTGCCTTCACAGGACTTAGTTTTCTTCTACAATAGAATGTTTCTTCTATAACACTATATTTTAATGTTCATATATCATTTCCCTCACTCCACTGAGCTTCAAAAGAGCAGGAATCACCTATTATAAATTTCTCCACATGGAATGCACTAAACAAATATTTGCTTCATATTCAAACCCCACAAATCCAAAGGTATCAAACTTCATGGTATCAAACAAACCAAGAAAGCCCAGTCTGAATTAAAAGAATCTAAGTCTTTTAAGAGTTGCAACTTTATAGCTAGACCAATAATTTTATTTTAGCCTTTTAGATTTACTTTATGATAAATTTGTAAGACAGTAAATGTTCCCATAACCAATTATCACATTTGTTCTCTTGGTTTCTGTATACATTCTTTTTCAAGTCTTTATCTTGAAAGATAAAGATTTTTTTTGGATAGAGTACTATGATGTAGTACAAAAGATTTTTTTTGGATAGAGTACAAAAGATAGAGTACAAAAGATTTTTTTTGGATAGAGTACTATGATAATTTTTATCCAAATCCTAAACACTGAAGTGAATGTCAAGAAAGTGGAACTTTTAAGTCAGGCATTTTTAACTGAGATCCCTGAAGAGACATCAACAGATCCATAAATGCCTTGAAATCATTAAAATTATATTATTATATAATTGATAGTATACACTATCAATTATAAAAATATTGTGTTATTTTTCAGGGAAGGAAATGGCACATAGCCCTCCATCAGATCCCAAGAAGGTAAAAAATCACCTAAATTCATGACATTTTACTCCATTTCTTGGTTAGATATTTATTTATAAAAAGAAAACTCTTTTCAGCCTGATTTTAGACAGAGTGTGGAAGGGGCAGGTGAGAGAGAAGAGAGAGAAATATCGATTTGTTGTTCCATTTATTTATGCATTCATTGGTTGCTTCTTTTTTTAAGATTTTATTTACTTATTTTTAGAGAGAGGGGAAGGGAGGGAGAAAGAGAGGGATAAAAACATTGATATGTGAGAGAAACATCATGTGCCTCCATCCAGGGACCTGGCCCACAATCTAGGCATATGCCCTGTTACCCTGACTGGGAATCGAACCAGTGACCTTTCACTTTGCAAGACAATGCCAATCCACTGAGCTATACCAGTCAGGGCTACCAGTTGCTTCTTGCGCATCTGTACCCTGAACAGAGTTGGAACCCACAACCTTTGTATATAGAGACAATGCTCTAACTATATGAACTACCCTACCATGGCAAAAAAGAAAATTCTTAAACTTATTCAGTGATCCAAGATCATTCTAGATATGATGTTTTGCTTTTAATAAGAGTTTTCTCTCCTATATGAAATAAATTATAATTGCAACTTTAAACTTACTGCAACTTCATTAGTATCTCCATGCTCAAAATATTCCTGTATGATTGGTGTTAAAGTCTTCTCAAATGCTGCTTCATCCAAAGGCAAAACTACAGTTTCATAAACACAGTTCTCCTGGGAAGGAAAGGGGGAGAGAGTTATAAATTAATAGGCAAAATATTCAAATAAACTGAAATGGTTTCATAATTTTATATTCCAACTGGCTAGTAATCCCAATTCTGGGAAAGGAGACATGCTACATACTTTGGTCACATATAAAAATAGAATGTCACGGTTCTTTTTATAAAATCTAAACATAACAAATGAATATACAGATTAGAACCACTAACCACAGCAAATATGATTTGTTTCCAACACTCACTGTTTTCTGCTAATTCTGTATCTCCCACAAAACCAATCCTTTTATTACCAAAAAGCTTTAAGATGGTTTTTTATCACGTCTAGTATTTTCATTAAAACTTCACTTTAAAAAAAATGAAGCAGGAAGGATTAGGAAACTAATCCTTCATTATTAGTTTACAATAAAAGTCCCTTTAACAAAAATTTATGTTGTAGTTAACAAAAAATTCCCTAAGAAAAAGCACTATTAAACTGAAATTTCAAAAAGTATCCCTCTTTTCCTATGCAAAAATCCCTGAAATATTTATATGCAACTTGTGACCTGCCTTCCATCTAACAACATAAACTTGAAAGATTATGTATTAAAACTAGAACATTTACAAACTTTCTACAGTATTGTGAATCCTACTGGTCTGAAAATATGTTTTTTCACATTGTCTTAGAAATATTTCCTTATCCAACTATTACTTAGAACAGATAAGTACATAAGCAATGCACAATAAAAACAATCTAACGTATATACCCTGGTTATTTCCTGTCTAAAATTTTAATCACCATGTCTTATCTCATACAGACAGTACCTTACCCAGAGCTGTGAGGAGTGGGGGGTGAGGAGGAAAAACAGGCACAACAGGAAGAGTAAATGGAAGTACGGGATGAAAAAAGTTTGGCCATGAATTATTAATTATTAAAGTTGGTAAAAGCTGGAAGATGAGTACAAGCAGGTTCATTATACTGTTCTACTATTGTATAAGTAAAAAAAATTTTCCAATAAAAAGACAAATATATGTAAAGTCAATAGAAAAATCTATTAAAAGCTTATATTCTCAGCACTATCTGTAGAAAAAGATCCACATTTCAAAATTACCAAATTTACCATGCTAAACAGCAATATTTAAAAGCTTAATATCTGTACATCTTTTATCATACTCAAAATAGTCTGAATTCTCATTACTATAGAAATTACATTAACTGAAAAGAATTTATTGAAAAATATTCAACTTGATAATCCTAAATGAATTTGTCAAGATCTACTTTTTTAAAAAAGTTTTTAAATTTATTTATCTTTAAAGGGGAAGGGAAGGAGAGAGAGAGAGAAATATCAATGTATGTTTGCCTCTTGTGCATCCCCTACTGGGAACTAGTCTGCAACCCAGGCATGTGCCCTGACTGGGAATGGAACTGCAGTTGTTTGGTTCATAGGCCCATGCTCAATCCACTGAGCTACACCAGCCAGGGCTGTCAAGATCTACTTTTGACTCTCTTTAGAAACCAAGTGAAAATTATGTAACCTTACTATCGGTTATCTTCTTTTCCTAATCCAAAAATAACCAAAATTCTGAAAGAACTGTGTATGTCCTACATGACTATACTAATGTGTGTGTATATATACACATATATAGTCATAAATCATATATACACACATCACACATTAGTATATATAATCACGTATATGATTTGATGATTACCAATTACAAATATGGAGCATATGATTTGACAAATGTCACGAATAAATAACAAACATGAGCCCAAAAGAGTTCATAAGTATTTAAACGTATACTGAAAAAGCAAAAAAACTGATACCTGGTCATCATCATAGTTAGGATCTTTCACATCCACCTCCTCCACATCATATACCTGCCCAGGTGTGCCCCAAACACCTTTGCCTCCTGCACCACCTGAAAAGTTTTGAATTGAGAAAGAGACAAAGTTCATAGTTCATAAATTTTAATTTTAATGCAAATTTGAAATATTTCTGGTTGTTCAGATGTTAATTAAAATAACAGCTAAAACACTGTATTTTAATTTTTTAGTTTTTTTTCCAGTTGAGAGTTATGCTTTAAACCTTTTTTTATTCAGATCACTGCCTTAAGAGAGGAGCGCCCAGTGGTGAGCAAGCACTGAGTGCTGAAATATTTTTTTCTCATCAAAATGCAACAAGTACAGAGTTTGATGAGCTCTGAAGTTGACAAGTACTGAGGTATGACTGTATTTTGCTGGAAATAATTAAGTTTGCTCAACAACACTAAATCCATTGAAACAAGAAAAAAAAGGCTCAACTAAAAAAATGTATAACCCTCAGTTTAGTACTACATAAAAAATATACACAGACCACAAAATCATACATTATCATTGTTTAAATTTCTCTTATTTGTAGAACAAGGCAACTGTTTTACAAGATCTGACAATATTTTTTCCACTGGTGTCTTCGAATGTTGTATATACCAACCTTTCTTTGGTAGTCCTCGTCCTTTCCCAGATCTGGATCGCCTATCTAGCAACCTTCCTTTTGGACTAGTTGGTACAGTTACTCCACTTCTAATGGCTTCACTTCCATTGTCACTGACTGAATCGCCTCTGCCAGAGTCCCGGGATGA
This sequence comes from Carollia perspicillata, assembly GCA_004027735.1. Taxonomy (NCBI): domain Eukaryota; kingdom Metazoa; phylum Chordata; class Mammalia; order Chiroptera; family Phyllostomidae; genus Carollia; species Carollia perspicillata. The sequence goes on from PVKM010003931.1 coordinate 29,209, forward strand.
GTTTTTCCGTAGTCGCCTTTTTGCCTTAGCATTAATTCTAGCTTCATGAATGGAGGATGCTGAAATCCAATTTCCATTTATCTCATTCTTTATATCCTCAGTCCCAGCATTTTCTTCATCACCAGAAAAGAGAGAGTCACTTAAGTTATCAGGATCTTAAAGAGAAAAATAAAGAAAGGAAATTCTAAGTATTTTAACCATCTACTGTCATACCAATTATAGTCGTAAGTTATATTAGGGTGAATCACATGAAATTACCATTTTTCTATGTCAGCAATGGTCACATATTGGCAATTTAATATGGTTCAGTGTAATAAATGACAACTAAATAGGATTACTTTTCATGTTGTAATGGAAAGTAAACTAAGGCACTAAATTTTTTAAAAGACTTATTTATTTTTAGAGAGAGAGGGAGGGAGGAAGGGAGAGAGGGAGGAAGAGAGGGAGAGAAACATCCATGTGCAAGAGAGACATCGATCAGTTTTGCCCCCAACTGGGGACCTGGAATGCAACCCAGGCATGTGCTGGGTATCAAACTGGCAACCTTTCGGTTTGCAGGCTGGCACTCAATCCACTGAGCCACACCAGCCAGGGCTGAATTTTAATGAACAAAGTTTACTGAAAGCATGTTATCTCATGTATTTAGATCACACAATCTATCTTAACATTAACACCAAATATAAAACCTTTAGACTGTATGAGCTAAGACAGCTAAGTAATTAGAGATAGAAGACCAGGAATCTTGAGAGAAGGGAAACAACCTAATACACACAGAATGCCTAATACTATTTTCCAGGCACTGTGTTGGCACTTTTTCATGTACCCACAGTGTGAAAACTATTTATTACATCATTTATACAGATAAAGAAACTAAGGCTGAAGATATTTAAATAACTTGACAAATATCTCATGAGTCATTACAGATACTGAGGAAATACTAATAATCTGGCAAATAAGTGATCGCATGAATATTTAGATGAACTGTTCATTGCTTTCAAAAATAAGCTTGCTCTAAAAGTCAGCATCTCAAAGTCCTAACTCATCTCTCCAAACTTAAACATTCTATGAAACTCTCCCAGCCTATGTAAGATCTGTACATTATCCCCTGACAGACAGCAACATATTTGGAGTTCCCAGTCACCTGTTTAAAATGTCATCCTCACTGTTCTTTTAGTCACCAAAATCCTTGAGGATATATCGGTCAAGAGAATCTCTCCTAACAACTCTATCCACAATAAAACTAATGCTCATATACTGCTATTAACCTCATCACCAAAATCTGTTATTTCTTTTTACATTGCAGTCCTGCTTTTCAAATAACCCCCAAAAGACAACTTGTACTTTTTATCCATAGCACCTAGCAGTGTATCCCTCATACCATCAAAATCAACTGTCTGTGCAGATCAAATGACAAAAATACTCAGCTTTGCTCTGAAGAACTCTGTACCACAGTAAGTCAGAAAGCTACTACATTAGTTACCCTGGGCCTGAGTTTTTTCCACTTAGGCCAACTCAAGTCTGAGTTTAATTCCTCAGATGGTGTTAAATATTCCTAAATATAGTAAGGATGTGTCAAGTCTATGTATCTGGGCTTCAACCTGTTTTAATATGTTGAAACTAATTTTTAAGCGCATTCATTGACCATGCTACTACAGTTGTCCCCTTTTCTTTTTTCTCCTGTACCCTTCTGCCCTGTACTCAACTCCCTCCAGCATTCCTCCTGCCTTAGTTCATGTCCATGGGTTGTACATATAAGTTCTTTGACTTCTCCATTTCTTATATTATTCTTAACCTCCCTGTCTATGTTGAACCTACCAATTATGCTTCTTATTCCCTGTACTTTTTCCACTATTTTCCCCACTCCCCCTCCCCACTAACCCTCCATGTGATCTCCATTTCTGTGATTCTGTTCCTGTTCTAGTTGTTTGCTTAGTTTTTGTTTTTAGGTTCAGTTGTTGATAGTTGTGACTGTCATTTTACTGTTCACAGTTTTGATCATCTTTTTCTCAGACAAGTCTCTAACATTTCATATAATAAAGGCTTGGTGATGATGAACTCCTTTAACTTGACCTTTTCTGTGAAACATTTTATCTACTCTTCCATTCTAAGTGATAACTTTGCTGGATAGAGTCATCTTGGATGGAGGTCCTTGCCTTTCATGACTTTGAATACTTCTTTCCAGCCCCTTCTTGCCTGTAAGGTTTCTTTTGAGAAATCAGCTGACAGGCTTATGGGAACTCCTTTGTAGATAATTCTTTCCTTTTCTCCTGCTGCTTTCAAGATTACCTCCTTATCTTTAATCTTGGGTAATTTAATTACCATGTGTTTTGGTGTATTCCTCCTTAGATCCAATTTCTTTGGGATTCTGTAAGCTTCCTGGAAGTACATTTCCTTCACCAAATTAGGGAACTTTTCCTTCATTATTTTTTCAAGGAAGTTTTCAATCTCTTGCTCTTTCTCTTCTCCTTCTGGCACGCCTATGATTCAGATGTTAGAACACTTAAAGTTGTCCTGGAGGTTCCTAGGCCACTCATTTTTTTTAGTTGTTTCTTCTTTGTTTCGGTTGAATGTTTATTTCCTCCTTCTGTTCCAAATCGTTGATTTGAGTCCCAGTTTCCTTCTTTTCACTGTTGGTTCCCTGTATATTTTTATTTCACTCCATACAACTTTCACTTCTTCCTCTATTTTGCGTCCATACTCAATTATTTCTGCAAACATCCTGATTACCAGTGTTTTGAATTCTATGTCTGATAGGTTGGCTACCTCCTTGTTGCTTAGTTCTTTTTCTGGAGTTTTGATTATGTTCTTCCATTTGAGCCATATTTGTCTTAGCGCACCTGTTACATTTTAAGGGACAGAGCCTTAGGTATTTCGCCAGGGCAGAGCAACCCACTTCACTGTGTGGGGCAGGGGTCAGAGAGGGAACAATGCATCTTGCTCCTCTCTCACCCTGCTTTCAGTCACTGCCTCCATTACTGACAAGCAAATTGGACCCTTCTGGTCCTGATTCCCAGGTGGGTCAGTTTGTGTACTTTCTAAGACCCCGTGGGACCCTCCAATGGACTCTCCTGTGATACTGGGAGCTTCTCCCACTGTCCTGTCTTGCTCCCCAGGTGTTCCTCCCAGCTTATCCACACGTGAATGTGGGACCGCCAGTCTGCCAGCTGCCACCTTGCCCACCTGGTCCATCACATTGCCTTGTGCCCTCTCCACCCCAGCTGCCCATCTCCATCCCTCCTACCAGTCTGGATGAATGTTTCTTCAACTCCTTGGTTGTCAGACTTTTATACAGTTCAATTTTCTGGTAGCTCTGGGTTATTTTTGCTTTTAAATTTGTTGTCCTTCTTTTGGTCATGTGAGGAAGCAAAGTGTATCTACCTATGCCTCCAGCTTGGCTGGAAGTTTTCCTGAAACTAATTTTTTAAGTCAGCCTTTAAAATGCATAAATGTATTAAAATGTTTATTAAATGTTAAAAAATAAATGTTCTCATTTATTGTTTTTAGAGAGCGAGAGATGGTAAGGTAGAAAGAGAGGGAAAGAAACATTGATATGAGAAAGAAACATCAATTGGCTGCCTCTCCAAAGCAACTATATGTACCCCTACCGGGAACTGAACCCGCAACCTAGGCAAGTGCTCTGATCTAGGCATGTGTCCAATTAGTGACCTTTCCACTTTGCAGGGCAATGCCCAACCAACTGAGGCACACCAGTCAGGGTAAAATCTTTATAATTCTTCATGAAACACATAAAATTTATGAACAAACCTCATAGTAAAAACATTTAGAACATTAAGTAGAGTCAAAGTATTTCATTATTCTCCTAAGAACTCTTCATTCTTTTGGTCCCCACACCATTCTCTAAACTGCATGGAGACTAATTTTCTAAAACACGCCCCACTGAAAACCATTTGAACATATTCCCACTGTGTCAAAATAAAGTGTAAACACATTACCTTGTAATTTAAGATCCTTTATGATCTCACCCCTGCTTACAACATCAGAATAATTGCTGACCACTCTACATTCAAATGGTCAGAATTCAGATTTGGTACCATAGCAGGGGAATATGACATGCCAATATGTGAGCATTACTGACCAACTGACCTAATGGGGGGATTAGTATAGGAAAAGAATGCAGAACATATTAGAAAAAAGTAAAAGTATAAAGTGGGAGACCAGCCTAGAAAATACTGCCATACGTCAGTCAAAAAGGTAGTAACTTTAGCATAAATTAGAAAGTGACACTTTTAACAAAAAATTAAAGAGCTTTTCAACAAAATAGATTCAAGAAAAACAAAATGATATCTTATAGATTTTAGACTAGGAAAGAAAGTCAAAGTTAGGAGGGTGAGTTTGCAATATCATAACCATCATCATAACTAAACTATCACAGGAGTATTACTGTATCTTCTGTCATTACCATCACAATTGTTACCTTAACTAGGTATCAGGTTCCACCCTAGGCACTTTACATACATGGTTCTATAATCCTCACAAAGCTCTTATAATGAAGATGTTTATACTCATTTTATACAAGGAAGATGTTTTGTAGAAAAGTTACATACCTAAAATGAATTGTGGTTAGGATTCAAACCCACATGTGAATCTCTGATGATTATAATTATAGAAAATACAAAGCTAGAGTACAGCAGAGTGGAGACAGCTAAAGAGACAAGATGAACAAAGCAGGGAATGTAAAGAGAGAAAAGCAAAAGATTAAGAAGCAGAAGGACCAGAGCTCAGACAAATTAGATGGAGTGGTTGTAGAAAACATTAAACATCTACCTGTAACATACTGCTTTTCATTATTCTACAATTAAGGTGAACCACCAAACTCATCCAGATGATAAAAGACTTAGAAGTATATTATGTGCTTTAAACTGTCCCTTGAAGTACTAAAGTATTCAGTTAAACATATTTCCACTATTTTAATATCTTTTCAAATACAGGGATGGGCAAAAGTAGATTTACAGTTGTAATACAAATAAATAATTAAAAATAATACAAGAATCAACCTGTGTTTCACGTACTCACATCTGTGAGTGGCTGTCATACTAGGCATTTCAAAAAGGACACAATTACCAGGTGTGTGTGTGTATACACATACAATGGAATACTACTAAGCCACAAAAAACGAAACACTGCCATTTATGACAACATGAATGGATCTTGACAGTATCATGCTAAATGAATAAGTCAGATAGAAAAAGAAAAAAATTGTATGATTTCATTTGTATGTGGAATATAAAACAAAAAGTAACAAACACCACAAACAAAAAAATTCAAAGATACAGACAATAAAAACGTGGCTACCAGAGGGGAAAGTGGGTGCAGGAAGACGGAGTGGGTGAAGGGGATCAAATATATAAACAGAAGGAAATTAGATTTTAGGTGAAGAATACACAATATACAGATACAGAACTATAGTCTTAATTACCTGAAAATTATATGATTTTAACCAGTGTTAGCTCAATACATTTTAAATATGTATAAATTTTTTAAAGCAATTACCTATATGTGAAATATATTCTTAAACTGTATTACTACTATCCCCACCTCAATGAAGGAGATGCATGATACCTATTCATAACCTTAAAAAATAAGAATAGTATTCATATTGTATACTACGTATTGTATATAGCAGCATCAAAATAAACATTAATTCTTATAACAATTTTTCAACTATAATTTTTTAGCACACCTGAAATCAGATTTATAAATACAAGATGGCAAAGAAGTTTCAATTTCAAAGGGTCTGTTCGAAGAAAATTATATAACATATACAAACAGTGAATTAGTCTTTTGGGATAAATGAAGCTGTACTACTAACAAGTGAAATATAAACATATTTAAATTATGAAAAAACAATGATCTTTTCAATTATTAGTAAAGTTATAAGCAAGCAATTACCTAAAATATACCAATATGAAAAGTTCTCACTACTCGGAGTATTTCAAAATCCTATTTAATTCTCTACAATGATTATTCTGAAAGCTAGAAATACATCCTAAATAGTCTAAAGTTACTCTGCATTTGGGTACCTATTTCAAAAAACCATCTTCATAATAATATGCTATTAAAGCACAGTAAGAAATGAGATAATACCCACAAGTATTTACAAAATATAAATTGTTAAAAAGATACCAAAGATACCAATAATAGTTTGTTACAGAAATCACTACCTAGCTGTATGAAAATAATAAGCAAGTTCACTATTCTTCTCCATTTTGCACAATAGTTTATTATACACAGTATAAATAAGAATGTATGGATGTAGGATAGGCAGAAAATTAAGGACATGTAATGAATGAAAGAATCACAAACTTGGTCTTAAAAATAATATGACCTATTTATTGTAGCATGAGTAAGACTGTTTATAAAGAGTGTTTTTTTTTATTTTATTTATTTCTTTTTAGAGAGAGGCAAAGGGAAAGAAAAGAGAGGGAGAGAAACATTGATCAGTTGCTTAACACCCCAACCTGGCCCACAATTCAGGCATGTGCTCTGACTGGGAATTGAACTAGTGATCTTTCCATTCACAGGCTGGTGCTCAACCTACTGAGCTGCACCAGCCAGAGCAAAGTAAAGACAGTTTTAATATCATGTTTTCATAAAGTTTGATATAGCCTGAAACTCGCTCATAGTACAATCAAGGCTCAAATATTAATACTTACCTGCAGAGTTTACATTCAGTATCTGCTCATTCTCTACATCCATTATTCCTTAATTTCACTTGCACTGATTAAATTACCAAATAGGAGTCTTCCTTTGGGATCTATTTCTTTAAAAAGAAAAAAAAGTTTCAATATCTTCCAAACTGATATAATTAAGGTAAATTCAATTTACTTAACACTGGGGAAAAAATTTACCACCTAATTACATTTTTTTAAAAATTCAGTTCACTTCATACTTGAAAAACAATTAAAATAAAAATTTAAAAAATTTTATAAATTAATAAACAGTTCACTTCACTTTCAAAGATAGTTTACCCTAAATAATATTTGGTTTCAATCTTCTTAATAAGTTTATCTGTGTCAAGAAAAAAAAAAATAAGCCCATACTTCTCAATGTGCCACATTACACCTTTAACTTGGAATTAAAAAATATTGTTATACATATTTATTTCAAGTCAAAGGAGTACACACACACTTTCAATGTTTTTAAGAATGAACAGGCCTCGTAATTAACCTAATATAAATAAACATTGGATAGTTTGCTACCAATAAGTTATGAGTACTATAAAACACAAATAATAGTGTTTTGGTTAATGAAGAAAATTATGTGACTATTATTTTTCATTCTATAACATACCTGAAGGCAGACATATCTATCATTTCATTACCTAAGTATCTATAATTACTGTTTTACAAGTTTGAGATTGGGAAAAAAATTTAACTTCTTTTCTATAACAAGAATATTACTTTTATAATCTGAAAAATGCACTTTTTGATCTTACCTATTTTAAAAGGGAGTAAGCAACTCAGTATTTTAGACCTCAATTTCAAAATGGCTTAAAAATTACTAATGCTGGAAGATTTTGATGAAATCAGTTACCTTATTTATTTAGACAATTAACTTAGTGATATAAATCCAGTGTTATTTGAAAGACTATCAAAACATATTTTCATGAGAACTATTGCCAAAAGGTATTACTGAATAAGGTTTCAAAATTTATCTGGAAATACTTTTCAAACAGTGGCTTACAGTACTTAAATATTATAGGTTATATCTAAGTCCTTCCAGTCATTTACAATAATTTCACTAGCAGTATGCTCTTCCATTAAAATATAAAATGTACAAATTAATGAAAACGACAAACCATACAGAAAAGTGTATTTCTCTCATATAACAAAACCAAAAATATGTTATTTTAAAATAATGATATATGATGCCTACTGGAACTCAAAGGGGAAACTGACTTTTAAATTCCTCAATATATACTATTCAAACATCTTATAAGCTCAAAGCTCTGTTCTCCAGAAAAGTATATTATTTTGTAAAGCAAAAATAAACACATCTTTTGTGATAAACTCATAAATTCTTACTACGACCTAATCCTTAGGCTACTAAGATGCTATCACGTTGTTTCAAAAATTAACAAACTAGTGATATCACTCTAACTCTATTCAGAATAAAAGACGTATGTGATTTTTATATAAATATCTTTTAACAACATAATTCCCACAAGCTCTGGATTCAAGAGGAAAAAAATGACCTTAAAATGTATGAAGAGATACATATAGATATGTAAATAAAAAGTTTGCAAATCTAAACATTTAATGTCCTTCATGGCTGAAAATGCCATATCTATTTCATTTTTGTATATAAAGTATACATTACAATGAAGTGAAAACGTCATATGATGTGTTTTTTACACTACAGATACATTAAAGTCTTTTTCATGAGAAAATGCTTTGTGCAGAACATAGCTAATAAAGGAACTGAAATGATTCTAACTGATGTTTACAAAGCCCTTTTTAATTTAAAAAGAATTTTACAGGCATTATTTCATGTACCTCTCAGAACAATCTTGAGGTAGGTACTCCGCTTTGCACACAACTAGACAGATTCTGAGCAGGCAGGTGATCTGTCCACAGGGAAGGCTGCTCGGTGGAAGAACCAAGGTTAGAACCTAAACGTTCTAAATCCAGCACTGTTTGCACAATGCAATACCAAATTTTAGTATATCACAGGAATATTCTTTTCTAGGGTTAAAAGAGAAAAGCTTATTAAACTATAGACTCCTAACATTACAACAAATTCTTAAGTACTGATCTCCAAACAAAAATATTTATTTTAAACTATTATAGAGAAGACATTCAGTTGGGCAAAGAAAATTATCAGGTAAAGACTATCATCTATATTTACCAAGTTTGCTTTTATTAAGTAATCATTAAAAAAAAGCCCTATGTCTTCAGGCAATGATAATGCAATCAAGCACTCAGTCACACTCGACAGCAACACAGACATTTACAGAAGGATAAAGATATGTTCCCTGTTTTTACTCCCTTCAAAGCAGTGGGTTTTCTCCCAGCCTACTTAACAACCCTTGAGATCTTTGCCCCAAACTTAAGAAAGTGTAAAGCAAAAAATTTAAACCCCCATCCTTCATTACCAAAACTACAAAATTAAGTTTCAATAAGAAAACAAAACTATACGTGTTAAAATTAATGCTTAAATTAATCATTGTTTTCAGTTTTCGAACGTGTTTCACAGAAATACTCGGAAGTCTTCAACTACCGAGCCATTCCCTAAAAGAGCCTCAGTCTCCTACCAAATTCCCTCCAAAAATCTATTTCCTGAAATATACCCGATAATCCACTCTGACACCTTTTGTGGTTCAAGTATTTAACCACAATGATGCAAAAGTGAACACCACAGAAAATATCGAAGTGTCATTTATTTTTGCACTCCCAGCCACCATTTTTATTACTACAACAGAAAAACCGATCACAATGTAATTCAAAGAGGCGTGCTGAGATGTTAGGAAATTTAATAACGTATAATGAAGAAATGTTAAAGGCATAAAACACCAATAAGCAAATTTACAACACATCGGCACTGGTTCCTTTTTTTTTTTTTTTGAAAGTATATATGGTGGTTTCCTAAAAACCCTCGTTAGCAAGAATGCCAAAACTCTAAAACTCAACAGTAAAAACATAAATAAAAACAGGCAGTCACTGTTTCATCCACAGGAAGCTGCAATTTTAACTGTTTTAATTATCTGTAGATAGTACACTGTTGCTGGCTTCATAGCCAGTTCCCACCAGGACACGGGGAGACGGGAGATACGGACTTCAGCAAACCGGTTCTGAAGCTCTTGCAAAAACACGCACACACACAACACACAACCCTCTCGTGCACGCTGCAGCACCAATCTGACAAATGCTGCACAGCATGCATTTCACAAAAAAAAAAGGGGGGGGGGCTCCCTACGTGCCTTTGCTTTCTCTGGGAGATTTCATTTAAACTGAAAACAAAAAAACGACCCTATGCCTTACAAGGGGCGAAGCGGAGTTCGCGCAGGGTCCCGACGGCGGGCACGTGTCGGCCTCCCCGCGCCCCCGGGGAGCGCGCTGCCCCTTCTGCAGCGGTCGTGCCCGCGTCCCCGCCGCGGGCGCAGGCCCGGCCCCCGGCGACCGCCGGTCCCACCGGCCCCGGGTGGAGAGCGGCTGGGCCGGGCCAGGGCAGGCCTGGCCAGGAGGCGTCGCCTCCGAAGACCCTCAAGGAGGTCAGGAGGGGCGAGCCTCCCTCGGGATTTCTGTCAGGCCAGAAACGCGCCTCCCAACGCCCACTCCCCAAATCAAAGAGAAGCCTCCGCCTTCGCCGGGACGAGAGGGAGCCCCTCTCCGGGGAGCGCGTCTCGCGCCTTGCTAAGCCGGGACGGGGTCCGGGAGGGGGTCTGGGAGCGGGTGGACCCGCGCCTCCGCGCTCCGGGCCCGAGCCCAAAAGGGGGAAACTTGGGGCCGACTCCCCGCAGCCCAGGGCATCGGGGAGGGCACAGCGGGGCCATCCAGGCTCGGAGAAGGCGGCCGGACTCCAGCCCTGTGGACCCGGACCTGACCACACGGGGCCGCGGCCTCCACGCCCCCTCCCCCTCCCAACGTGCGACTGCATCCGAGGAGCCTCGGGCTGGAGGAGAGGGCGCAGTCCTCCCAAGCGTGCGAGCCGCGTCCGTACTGACCCCCGGGGCCACCGCCGCAGCTCGCCCAGGTCCCTGGTCCGCTGACCTGACCCTGCTCCTCAGCCTCCGCCGCTGCCTCGTAGCGTCTCAGGCCCCTCTCGCTGTTTTTGTTTTGTTCTACCCAGTAACACGGGGGCGAGAGGCCGGCGTTTATTGGGCAAAGCGAGGAGGTAGGCTGGCCAATCGTAGCGCTGGAGCTGGAGCTGCGGAGGGAAAGGGAGGGAAGTGAAACGTGGAAAGCTGGGCAAAGGCCCAAGAAGGCGCATGCGCGTCTGACTCCCAGAACTTGCTGGAGTGGGAGTGGGGCGGGCAGCTGCCGCAGGGGAGGTTGAGAGGCTAGGGAAGTGGCAGCATGGGTGAAAGGGAAGCATGCCTTGCAGCGGGGACTAGGCTGTGGCTGTCTTGAGCAGCTCACCCCTTTCCCTCCTAAAGCAGTAGGCAAATTCTGGTAAAGCAACGGCTTTGGGCTTCTTGAGGGTCCCTGCCCCACTTCAGGACCCACTCTTCACGGGAATACGCTTGATCTTTCCATTTTCTTCTTTCTCTGGTCCCTGCTCACACCTTGATTCGTATGGTGTGCTAACCTCATGGTAAGGACTTTATTTTAGTGAATGCTCTCAACCTTTGAGATGGAGGTCACTCCCATTTCACAGATGTAGAAACAGACTCAAAAATGTTTTGAAGTCCCTTTGCTGGATTTCAAACTCGCACACTCCAGATTCCAAGGCTGAGTTTCTCAACTCTGGCTATAATTTCTTTATTGAAACTTCCACTTCTTTCATTTTTTTTTTAATTTTTTGAGGAAACTCCATGGTGTTTATGATCCTGTGATTCTACTTCTGGGAATATATCAGAAGAAACCCAAAACACTAATTTGAAAGAATATATGCATCCTATCTTCATTGCAGCATTATTTATGCTAGCCAAGATTTGGAAACTGTGCAAATGCCCATCGGTAGATGAGTGGCTAATGAGCTATGGTACATTTGCTCAACGTTCTGCTTGGTGGTAAAAAAAGAAGGCAATCTTGCCCTTTGCAATAGTATGGATGGACCTGGAGAACATTATGTGAAGTGAAATAAGTCAGAGAAAGACAAATACCATATGATTTCACTTATATGTGCAATCTCATGCACAATATAAACAAAGAAAATAAAAACAGATTGATACATACAGAAAACTGACAGCTGTCAAGAGGGGGGAGCTTCCTGAAAAAGGTGAAGTAATAAAAAAAAAAAAAGAAAGAAAACACTCAGCCATAGACAACAGTATGATAATTCCAAAAGGGAAAGGGGAAGTAGACGAGGGTAAAGGGAAGGAGGACGAAATGGTGATGGAAAGAGACTTGACTTTGGATGGTGAACATGCAATACAATATGTAGATGATTATTATAGAAATGTACGCTGAAACCTATATGATTGTATTAACCAATGTCATCCCAATAAGTTCAATTAAAAAAAGAAACTTCCACCTCCTATGGCTTTTCTTTGTGTCTTTTCCTTGTGGCTACCATTCCCTCTGGCGAGTCTTTTTTAAAAAGTATATTGTATTGATTATGCCATTACAGTTGTCCCATTTCCCCCCTTCATTCCCCTCTACCCTGCACACCCCCTCCCACCCACACTCCCCCCCTTTACTTCATGTCCATGTGTCATAAGTTCTTTAGCTTCTACATTTCCCACACTACTCTTGCCCTTGCCCTGTCTATTTTCTCCCCCCCATCTATGCTACTTATTCTCTGTACCTTCTCCCCTGCTCCTCCTCCCACTCCCCTGTTGCTAACCTTCCACATGATCTCCATTTCTGTGGCTCCGCTCCTGTTTTAGGTGTTCACTTAGTCTACTTTTGTTTTAGGTGTGAATGTTAATAACTGTGAGTTTGCTGTCCTTTCACTGTTCATATTTTTTATCTTCTTTTTCTTAAATAAGTCTCTAACATTTCATATAATAAGGGCTTGGTGATGATGAACTCCTTGAACTTGATCTTATCTGAGAAGCGCTTTATCTGCCTTTCCATTCTAAATGATAGCTTTGCTGGATAGAGCAGTCTTGGATGTAGGTCCTTGCCTTTCATGACTTGGAATACTTCTTTCCAGCCCCTTCTTGCCTATAAGGTCTCTTGAGAAATCAGCTGACAGTCTGATGGGAACTCCTTTGTAGGTGACTGTCCCCTTATCTCTTGCTGCTTATAGAATTCTCTCCTTCATTTTAATGTTGGCTAATGTAATTATGATGTGCCTTGGTGTGTTCCTCTTTGGGTCCACCTTCTTTGGGACTCTCTGGGCTTCCTGGACTTCCTGGAAATCTATTTCCTTTGCCAGATTGGGGAAGTTCTCCTTCGTTATTTGTTCAAATAACTTTTCCACTTGTTTCTCTTCCTCTTCCCCTTCTGGTACTCCTATAATTTGGATGTTGGAACATTTAATGATGTCCTGGAGGTTCCTAAGCCTCTCCTCATTTTTTTGAATTCTTGTTTCTTCATTCTTTTCTGATGGGATGTTTCTTTCCACCTTCTGGTCCACTCCATTGATCTGAGTTCCAGTTTTCTTTTCATCACTATTTGCTCCCTGTGCATTTTCCTTCATTTCACTTAGTGTAGCCTTCATTTTTTCATCTAGTTTGTGACCAAAATCAACCAGTTCTGTGAGCTTCCTGATCACCAGTGTTTTGAACTGTGCATCTGATAGGTTGGCTATCTCTTGGTCACTTAAAAGTATTGGCTCTGGGGCTTTGAGTTATTCTTCTGTTTGAGTCATTTTTGGTGAGGTGGAGCTGTTTCATATGGGTGGCAGAGCCTTAGGTTTTCACCAGGGCGTGGCAACCTAGTTTGCTGGGTTGTGAGGCTGTCTGTGGTGGCGGGGTCAGAGAGGGAACAATGGCACCTGTTCCACACTCTCAGATTTGTGTCCTCTCTGCTGCCTCCCACAAGCAAACTGGGCCCCCCTGGCGCTGGTTCCCAGGCTGGTGGGCCTATGCACACTCCAGGACCCTGCAGGTCTCTCCAATGACCTCTCCTGTGAGGCTGGGAGTCTCTCCCGGCACCTTTTCAATCGTGTTTTTAGGCTGTATTTCCCATCCCTGGGGCCCTGGGCTGCACGGTCCATCTCACTGCCCACTCTTGCCTAGTTTATCTGCATTCAAATGTGTGTCCGCGGTCGGCCAACTGCCCTGCATGCTCTGCACACTCTGCTCTATCTGCTGGTCTCCTCCCTACGTCTGGGGTCTGCAATTCCCAATGCCACCTGCGCTCCCAGGTCTGCCAGCCACTGCCTTTTCCTGCCCAGTTCCCTCTCCACCGGCCTCAAACTCCGCCCCTCTTACTGGTCTGGTTGAATGGTTATCAGACTTCTGTAGTTCAATTTTCTGTCTGTTCTGGTTGTGTTATTGTTTCTAAATCTTCGTTGTCCTTAATTTTGGTTGTGCAAGGAAGCACAGTGTTTCCACCTATGCCTCCATCTTGTCCGGCAGTCTTTGACTAGTCTTATTCTTTCTTGTTCCCTAACCCCTGAGGTAATGCCCAGAACCTTCTGCTGTCTCTGTGGTCTGAGGAGAGGACATGGGCATCAGCTGTAGCAAGATTTTCTGATTGATAGGTTGGTGTGTCCAAAACCTAAGTGCTTCCTCCCTTACTAGGTAAGCCCCTTCCCTGATTACCCCTTCTGTCCGGTCACCCTGCCTGGGAATCATCTCTACTATTATTCCCCTGCATACACAAAACAAAAATTAAAACCTTCCCTAGCTACCTATTGCCAGCCCAGAACATCAGTACCTGAGCCAGGCATTCAAGAAATGGGGTTCTAGTCCTAGCTCCCCTACTAGCCACCTGTAAGAAATTCAGTCTCTCTCGGACCTCTGGTTTTTCACCAGTAAAACTTTGAAATTAGGTTCAGTTAGTAGATCCCAAGGTATTTCCCAAAGACCATGAGTTTGTGGAACTTTAACAGATATCACAAAAAAAAAATACAAAATAGGGACTGTTCCCTAATCAAACTAACTTGGAAAGAAGTTGTTTTAACAAAGTTAAAACTTTATTTTTCCCCCAACTCTTCTCAATCTATTTAATAAGCTAATGTGCCTTGAGAAAGTTGGGGAATCTTTAGTAGGAAGCTAACTAACATTCCCCCAACTTATTTAAACACAGAACCTTTTTTTTTTTTTCAAGATACCCAGGATCAGTGTTACTTAGAAACCAGTTTGGGAGATACAGATGACAGCCACTGTGACCAACATTCCTTCCAGCTGTAGTAAACACTGGCCACACTGGCTACCTGCATCTTTGCTAAACATTCAAAAAGATTAACAAACAAAAAGAATAAGCTGGAAAATGGAAAAACATCCAAGTGCAAAGAATGTTCACCCACCAAATCAACCCACAAATGTATGTTGTGTGCCTGACCTGGGAAAAGATGGAGTTGGTCCAGCTGTACTCTTGGCAAAGGCACTATATTCTACGCTAAGGTAGGTAACATCTGCAGTGTAGAGCTGCCCAGGCTTTGGGGCCTCAATGTTCATTTTCATTTCTCTTTATAATTGCTTACTAACTTTCTGTTTCCTAAAGCCCTGTGCCTAGGGGCTCATGTTAATGTAGCTGTCAGATAAAAGAGAAAAGGGGAGAGCCCGTCCCTTTAACTCATTCCATCCAAGATGATGGAATTGCAATTTTCATTTCCCTTGAGAATAACCAATTCCACTTCAGGAGAGGAAGGGCCACCATGTAGTCCAGGATGAGAGAGCTGTTCAAAGGTAGCCATAGAAACTCTGCACTATGTGTTCAGGGAGACATACATGTCTCCCCTGAATCCGTCAAGATTAAGCATTATTTTTTTAAGATTTTATTTATTTTTAGAGAGAGGGAAAGGGAGAGAGAAAGAGAGGGAGAGAAACATTACTGTGAGAGAGAAACACCAATCGGCTGCCTCTCATATATGTCCCAACTGGGGATGAACCTGCAACCCAGGCAGGTGCCCTGACCTGGAATCGAACTGGGGACAGCTCACGTTGTGGGGTGACACCCAACCAACTGAGCCACACTGTTCAGGACAGGATTAAGGGGAGTTGGCCCCTGCAGGAAGTCCTTAAAGAGCCATTTGTGTTCTGACACCCAGTGATGCTGAGGAAGCATCACTGAGCACCCCTGGAGTCCTTGTAGTGGGGAACAAGAGATGAACAGGTTTGTCACTGGTGGCAAGGAAAAATTCCACCAGCTGCGGATACAGGGATTGTCACTCTCAACCCAGGTGCTTCTTCTGAATGCAAAGCTCAGATAATATCACCTCCTTTCATACCAAAGGCAAAAAACAAAGGCTGGGGGAGGGTTGGGAATGCTAATGAGCTAATGTGGGTAAATTACTTGGAAGTGCACAGGTGCTAGGCAAAAGATAAGCACCTCAGTTTACTATTATTGTCCTTGGAACTCTCCAAGGTCTTTTCAATTCTGTAGGCAAAGCCATATATGAGAACATAAGTTTCATAGAAAACACTGTTCATACCCCTTGAAAAAGGTCAAGAACGGGCCATCTCTGGAGACTGAGGGGGCCTCAACCCACTTCCTGCCAACAAACTCTCAGATGCTACTCTCATTTGCAGCAGTTTTGTCTACCTGAGCTGCCATCCTGCCTATTTCATCAAACCAAGGACCGAATTTTAGGAATTGCTACCAGACACTGAATTGCTCTTACGAATAAAAGACAGGAAACATGCTCTGAAGAAAGAGCTGTGTAAAAAATTCTAATACTGATGATGATAGCTGACATTTGTGCTGTGTTTTAAGGCTTTCCAAACACTTTCCCCTCTTCCCTATAAAGCAGAGAAGCAGATATCACTCTGCTTAAAAGATGAGGAAAATGAGGCTTGAGCAGGTCATTGGTAATCATGGACATGTCATGCTAAAAGGAAATGGGGGGATCCCTAGTCCAAATCCTTCATTTTACAAATGGGGAAACAGAGACCCAGAGAAGTTAAGTGAGGTGCCCAAAGACACACAGCTAGTCAGTAAGCAGAAGCAGAATGCAAATGAGGTCTCGGTGTCCCAGCATTGCACAGGCTGGGGAACATGTCGACAGGGGAAGTTCAGACCTCCTGACACCCAGGCCTGGGCTGGATTCTTTCTGCCACTCAACCTTGTGTCTTTTGATTAAAAAAAAAAAGGTATATACCTGAGCCCATCGCTGGTCTCCACAGCCTGAGCTATCAGATGAGTCCATTTTAATGTCCTGGATGTGAGGAAGGAGGGGGAGTGGTGGGCAGAGAGGCTTTGCATGCTGTTCAGAAGCTGTCAATGGGTGATTTTCAAGAATCTCTCTTCTGGAGTAAAGAGCTTAGAGTAATGCGAAGCATAGCACAGAGAAGAAGAAACTCTACCTGAGCTGCCATCCTGCCTATTTTTGTGCAGGATGTTTAAAACATGTGCTATGCGATGTTTTAAAATAGTATGTACCAAGAAAGGCTAAGAAGGTTTTACTTCCCCAATTCAAGTCTTGAAAGGTTTTCTTGGTGCGTGTCTTTCTGTTTTTCCCCTACCAAATCACGACTGCTACCTGAGGATTTAGAAACAAGCTCCGTCAAGGATGGGGAGCTCTGGCAGATCATCTTTTCCCACGAAGCCCAGAGATTTTAACACGTCTCCTGCACCTGGCCTGAATTTTAAGCCTATGAAAACTCCAGCTGCTCCAAATTCTGCCATCGCGCCGATGCTTTCCAGTGTGACTAAAATTGTCACCCCCTGAATCTGTTTAATTGTGTTGAGCCAGGGTGGAGAAGAACTCCTGCAGTTGTATCTCTGGAGGGTTTATTTGCGTTCTTCTGGAACACTGGGTCCCTCAGCCGGGCATCCCACTTCTCAGAACTGAACCTCTTTTCTTCAGTGAGCCCTGAATCAACATAAGCTGCCATTATGCCCTCCTCCCGTCTGAGATGTAATTTCTGCTCGCCTCCCAAATAAGGTAGTAGAGCCCGAGAAGCCTGGTGTGGAAGTGAGAGACCCTTCAGGCTGGAAAGTAAGAAGAATGAAGTATCACACACAGGTTGTGACTGAGAGCCTGATCTACAGAGAAACACAACTGGGGAAGGGAGGGTGGAAAGTGGGGAGGGCAAGCCCAAGAGGTCAAAGCTGGGCAGAGGGAAGAAAAGGAAATTAATGAAGGGAACTAATCAAGCCTTTATTTATTTGGGGCGAAAAGAAATAAAAGTAGTGGAAAATAAGAGAACAGGGGCAAGCCAACAAAGATACTGTTTTTTATTATTAAACGTTTATAATAAAAACGACGTTAGTCCCATGGAAGGTCAGAGAAGAAGGTCCTGGGAGATGGCCTCATGAGTCCAACTTGCTCAGGACACAGATGAAAAACTAAGGCCCAGACAGGGAAGAAGTCTGGCTCCTGCCAAATTACAGACAGCCATAGTACCTCTTCTCGCTACGTGTAGCTGCCTTCCTTTCTCCATATGGTTCTCTGAACGCATCTTCTCCTTCGGCCACATTTCTCCCTCCCCCATCCTGCATCCCATCGTCCTTCCTTCCCTCTCTCTCTTTCTCTCCTCCTTTTCTTCCTCCCTTCCTCCCTTCTTTCCTTCCTCCCTCCCTCCCTTCCTCCCGCTCTCTCTTTCCAAAGAGTGAAGTTCCTGAAACAAAAACAAACAAAAAAAAAAAACACAAGGACTGACATTTTAAAGCAACTCCAGGAAATCCCCAAATTCTGCATCTAAAGCAACATGATTGGCAGCCCTTCAACACATTGACAAACCCAGTATCAAAACAGGAACTAGCAGGCAACAAGGCACCCTCCAAGAACCAAGAATCAAAAGAAAGAAGAAAATAACTCCGGGGGGCGGCACAATTTAAGTCTTACCACCATTTCTTGTGCTGTGTATGTGTGAGTGCATATGCGTTTGTTTTTAGAAAGTCTTCTTTCAGGGCAATGAATCTGGGTCAGTGATTTATTGATGAGTTTCAAAGGGTACAAGAACATCCTAAAATTTTGTGCAAATTTCATTATGAATATGCATTTTCTGGCATAAGGGTCTATAACTTTTTTCATAAGACACCCAAGAGACTCACGTCTCAAAACATCAAGAATTTCTGGAACACAGCATCATCTTTAGAGAGTATTCCACCAGGAAATGCCACCAGACTTTCCTCTGTGTGTCAAACCAGGTGCAGAATCAACGTGCCTTCAAAGTAACCACAGCAGGGAAACAAAATTGGCTTTAAAGACAGCAGTGGTCCTAGAAAGAAATGGGATGCCATCTTAAGACATCGCAATAGTCATTCCAGTCAGCTGTGGCAGCTACCTTCCATTACATTGTCTTTTTTTTAAATTAATTTTATTTTAATTGTTGTTCAAGTACAGTTTTCTGCCTTTTACTCCCATCCCAGTACCATTACATTGTCTTTAATGGGCCAGAAATATAAGCTAAACATCCCAGAGTTTCCCAAACAAAGGTCATAGTAATTCCATTAACCACGAATGTATCTTTAAAAACTCTTGGACTTATTTAAGAGAAGAAAACTGTGTACAGTGTTTGTCAAAATGCAGCAGGTCCTTGAACAGCATTGCTTTGTTCAATGTCCTTTTGTTATAACTCTAATTAGAAAACAAAAATCAATTCCTGGACAGAGTCTCTATTTGCGTGAGGCTGGCCCATTTGGCCCATGTCTACGTGGGTTTTCTCTGGGGGCTTCAGTCTCCTCCCATGTCCCAAAGATGTGCATGTGAGTTTAACCGGTGTGTCTAAATTGTCACAGCATGAGTGAGTGTGAGTCGTGCCCTGCAATATAAGGGCATTCTGTCCATCGCTGGTCCTCGTCTTACCCCCAGAGATTCCAGGATGGCCTCCAGCCCCCAACAACCCTGAACTGGAATAGGAGGTAGCAGAAGAATTGTCTTACTTGTTTCTACTAATCTTATATTTATTTTCATATTTAATATTAGAAGGGTTTTGGGTCTATTTTGAATTTTGAGGTTTTTGTGACCAGGAATATGCCATAGGGAAATAACTCTTGTTTATATCAGTTAGCCTATGGTAAAACTGGTTTTATTAAACATCATTTCACTTAAAGTCACAGAACTTATTGGCAACGATAAGTGAGGACTTACTGTGTGCGACACAGATATTCTACCACAAAAGGGTTCTAGAATGAAGCAATTGGAGAAAATATCATCTTCCCTTTTATAGAATAACAATAAACAATGGTGTTTGAAAGTATCTGAGAAACCCTATCATAATGAAACCCATTTAATTTCCTTTAAGTCGGTATTTGCTGAATTTACTTGATCATGACGTTAACATCCAGGGGAACGCACACTGGGAAGCGCCGCTATGGTAGAATAGGGCCTGGGCTAGAAGACTAGAGACTCGGATTCCAGTCCCAGCTCTGCTACTGATCGGATGTGTGACCTTTGGCCATTTGACTGCTCTGAAGGTGCAGAACTTAAAAGGTCTCCCCGATTCTTTCTGGGGCTGTGAGCCATCCAATATGAGCTCTGGTTTGGGTAATGGCCTAAGATTCTGCTTGTAGCCATTTTCAGTGTTTGTGCATATTTTCATCCAGGAGACAGTATGGTAGCTGCTATCCTTAATAAGCAACAGTCTCTTAAGAATCCTTTGGAAGGATAAGGCAAATGTCGAGGTACAGGAACAGCATGGACCTGACACTGCCACGTTAGGGTGGCTTTATGCACTGCGATGAGAGCATGTGGTAAGTCCCAAAGCTGTAGACCTTAGTCAATACAGAGGCAGCTGGCTGGTGACCATACACATTTGATGGGGCTGTTTTTTGGAAACTACACAACCTCTTTGAAGCCAGCAAGGTTTTGCCAAGCATAATCACATGATCTTAAGAACAAATGCCTTTTTTTTTAAAGGACCAAAGTTATTCCCATAGCATTGTTATACTCTGGGAGAATCCCCTATGTCAGAGAAAAAGAGTACTGACTGTAGCTGACTTTCAAAGGTGTTTGAGTCAGTAACAGCCCTGACAACCAGCTTTCCCAGGGTGCTCTAGAGGCCTGGGAACACTTTAAGTACCACCTGTGATGCTCTTAACTCTTGCACAATCAGTGGGAAGTAGCACAAGGTGATGCATTAAGATTACATTCACTTTCTGCATCTGAGGCACAGGAAGCTCTATAAAAATTTTGCAGGCATAACATAGGGAAGATGTCATAAAATGCAGGAGCCCAGAGCTACAGGCAGCAAGGCCAGAGATGTGTTGGAACTTGTTCCATGGAAGGGTTTCCCCAGCCACCACTTTCGTGTCCTTATATCCAGGTGTGGCCACATGTCCAGGCAGGCTGTGCTGAGTGCAGCTTCTCATGTCGCATAAGAAATCTTTCAAAAACAAATCTATCCCGCCCTAGCTGGGCGGCTCAGTTGGTTAGAGCATCACCCCAATCCAGGAGTGTTCAACTTTTTGGTGTCTCTGGGCCACACTGGAAGAAGAGTTGTCTTGGGCCACACGTTAAATACATTGCAACATGTAATCACAAAAAAAATCTCATAATAGTTTAAGTAAGTTTATAGTTTTGTGTTGAGCCACATTCATACCCATCCTGAGCCACATGCAGCCTGAAGGCCACAGGTTGGACACCCCTGTGGAGTACACCAAGGTTATGGGTTCAATCCCTGGTCAGGGCACATACAAGAATCAACCAATGAATGCACAAATAAGTGGAACAGCAAATCTTTCTCTGTCTCCCTCTCTCTCTCCCTCTCTCTCTAAAATCAATAGATAAAAACAAACTTATCCTATCACTCCTTTGCCCGTGAAATTTAAACAGTTTAGTAAAGCGTATTTCCCCAGGTAGGGTGAATGGCCTGAGGTCAAAAGGCTGGGATCAGCAAAGGGAGAACAGCACAGCTGCACAGAAGAGCAGGGACGATCCCCGTGAACTTCAGTGGAGAGCTCTCCAAGACCGCACGAAGTACAAATCAGGGTTATTGTGTGCCATTTATTCTTATGTTACAAGAAATAGGGAGGGAGCTGTAAGAATATTTATTCAGACTTGTTGTATTTGCATAAGGAAACACTAAAAGGATGTACAAGAAACTAATGTAACTTTTATAAGGGCAGTGAGGACACGAGGCAGGCAGGGACCAGGAGCGAGGCAGACTTCTCAGCCCACACCTGTTTATATCACTGTCATGTTTGAACTTTACCAAAAAGTGTAACAGCCTGGGCTCTAGAATCACCAAAACTGGGTTTGAATACTGGCTCTTTCTGTTTCCTAGTTTTGAGCGAGTTTCCTGCATCTTCCCTGACCCTCGGTTTCCTCACCTGTAACATCACCTGGATCAGCACAGCACCTATTGCATCGGGGCTGCTGTTCGCAAACAATGTTTGTAAAGTACTCAGCAGGATGTCCGACATTTTATAAGTACCTAATTAATAAAAAAAATACCTTGGTTGCTATTGCTGTTATTTTTCTTTATTGAATTCTATGGCCCTTCTGGTTTGGATAAAACAACACCTCCCATGGGAAGCTTTTCCTGATCCAGGGCAGAGTCTGATACGCCTGACTGGTCTCATGCTGGTCTTCAGGCTCAGCTCTTTGTTTTCACCTTGGCTCCCACTGGACTGTAGGTCTCTGAAAGGCAGGTAAAGAAATAAATACCCAGTCCCTGCATCAGGCACAGTAAGTGCTTGTCAATAACATTTGGGGAAAGAATAAAGGAACAAATACGATTTTGATTTTCTGTACAGGAGTTTGTCTGGAGTGTGGGGGGGGCGGGGTTCACTTCCTGGTTTAGCCCAGCAGTTGCCTGCCTGTCATTCACGGGGCTGCAGAGTTGCTCAGAGAATAAATGGCAACAATTGGGCTTCAGTGCTTGTGGTTGAAGCCTGGCTTTGCAGAGAACATGCCAAGAAGGGGGACTGTGGCGATTCACAGAGGCCTCAGGAATGGCAGGAAGCTGGAGCTCTCCAGGGATCCCAGCCAAGCCAGATCCCAGGCGGAGAGTGCAGAATAACATTCCAGCTGTCCGAGGAACACTCTGGCCTGATACGCTGAGGCAGGATCGATATTTCTGCCTCAGGGGCCAGACCCCAAAGCCCCTGAGCTGTTCGTGCTCTCTGCTCTCGCTGAGCCTGCCCCCCTGGGGGTGAGGACTGGTTCAGAGGAAGAGCTGACAAAAATAAAACCAGAGTGGTAAGGTGCTGCACAGGAAGTTGCCGGTCTGGGAGCCAGAATAGAGCACAGGTACTTGGGTGACACACCACAAAAACGCTGCCTGATTATCAGGACACAGAACAGAACCGTGACTATTTGCATGTGGGGGTTTCTTCTTTCAGGAGTCAAGTCAACAATACCTACTTTTGTCAGGCAAATGGGGGTCTAGTTTTGGCCTCTGAAATTAACCAGATGATTGAGCTTAGATAACAGACCTCTCTGAGCCTTTTTTTTTCTTTGTTTGGGAGCCTTTGGGAGGCTGAAGCAAAAAAACATACTCAAGCATCTACATAATAAACAGTTCTTTCCTCCCTTCTTTATTCAGCACTGTTAAAGAGAAAACTATAGGCCCAAACCTACATTTAATACCTAACCTAACTGTTACTTTAACCTTTCCTAGAACTATAATGTTAATCAATCCGTCTGGAGTTTTCTGGTCAGGAACCTCTCAATCACCCCCATAAAAAGAAGAGGCAATCTGTATGATAAAACCCCCTGCCTCACCCTTCCCCTCGAAAGCACACATCTTAATCTAAAAATAACCCTTTCTCTTTCTGTGCCTCCCTCCCTCCTTCCTCCCACCCTCTTTCTATAAACACCTTCCATTTCACACAGCCCCTCAGGAGCAGCCCTTTTAGCTGCCAAATGGGATGCTGCCCTGTTATGAATTGCTTAATAAAACCAACTGGATTTTCAAATGTACTCAGTTGAATTTTGGTTTTTTTAGCAGCAGTGTTGAAGGTGAGAGACAAGGTCTCAAGTTACAAGGTGAACTCTCCCTGAAATCACACCACACACAATATACACATACTGTATACACACACCACACACATAAGCACCAGGCACACATATACATCACATACCACATACACATACCACACACACACACATCACACACATGCGCATGCTCAATGTAAAACATTTATGAATCAACAGGTCTAAATTTCACAGTCCTTCCATTAGCCGCTCCCTAAGGGGAAGCCGATTGTCTTCCCTCAGCTGTCTCTGGGGCAGAGTTCCTCTCTATGTGGGTCTACTCACAAGGATTTCCTTTCCTTTACTCAATCAACAGTCATTCGACACCACGGTTACCTGGTGTTCTCTGAAGCTCTGTCCTTTTATTTATAACTCTGGGAACTGAGGGCAGGCTTACATGCATTCACAAAGACCACCAGTCATTGGGTGACGGTGGTGTGCCCAGCACACTCCAGGGTGTCTGATCCTTACCACGCCCAGCCAGATAGTCCCTCCTAGTACCCCTCACACAACGGATGAGGAAGCAGAAGCTCAGAAAGATCAAAAAATCGCTCGAGGCCTCACACGCAGTGAGGGGCAGGATGTGAGCCCAAGTGACCTATCAGCGGGAGCTGCTTCCACCGCCCACTGCAGCCTAGCAACACAAAATCTGATCCAGGCTCTTGTGGAGTTCCTAATCCACTGTCCTGAAAACCACACACGCCGTTTCTCTCCCGAGTTTCTACTCGGATTCCCCTTGGTCCAAGCTCCCTCTCCTCCCCTCTGACCTCTTCCCTCTCAGGAGCTGCAGGCTTCGCCCTCTGGGAGCCGTGCCCTGTGTGGGCAGGAGGCTGAAGGATTCTACTTCCTGTACCCCTGCCAGCATGACCAACGCAAACTTCTCACTGGAAAACACCAAGCCCTCTGGACAAAGGCTCTGTGTGATGTTCTAATGGCTGCCTAACAGGTCTTCTGTGAAAAGACCCAGCTGGGGTAGCTGAGCTGCCAGGCCTGAGCCAGGCAGAGTTGATCAACAGCTTCTCCAGCCACAGAGCTCAGATGGGACTGGAGCCAGGTACCGCCTGCCTCAGTACCTAAACCCTCCCTGGCCTCAGCCAGAGCCCATTTCTGGGAACCCAGCAGGACGGCTGGATTTTCAGGAGCTGAGGCTGGGGGCTCCTGTACAACAGAATATAACCTGGAGCTCTCTATCAAAAATGCTCTCTCCACAGGCTGGCGTAAAAAGGTCCTTCCTGCTATAGACAGTGCAGAATTGGATGTCCTATGGTCTCTGTCAAGGTGAACTCAGTCCTGTTTCTGGTTTAATTAGACAAATGTTATTGAGTACCCCAGAACAGCCTGTACCGTTTTAAGGACTCAGAGTACAAAGATAAGCATAGGCCCTGCCATTAAGGAGCTCATAGATGAGACGGGAAGAGATGATAAGACCCATAAAAATAAGCAGAGTATACAATGAAAAGTGATAAGTGTACTAGAAGGGTTAGAGAAAAATACTATGAATGCTGACAGAAGATGGAGGGTGATTCTGGGATGGGAGGGAGGTAAAGCTGTGACCAGTCCATAAAGGGTCTTGAATGATAGTTTGGACTTTAAGGAGCCAGATTGTTGAAAGCCACCAAATGCTTCTGAAAGGGCAGTGGCCAGATCAGAGCCATGGGGCCTAGAACTTTTTGCTAGTCCTCTACCACCTGGAGCAACCAGACTGGAATTTCTAAAAGGGAAAAACTGAAGTCCCACCATTTTAACAAGG
>PVKM010003932.1:0-54730 GCA_004027735.1 Carollia perspicillata
TGAAAGCTTTGCTGGATAGAGTAATCTTGGTTGTAAGTCCTTGATTTTCATCGATTTGAATACTTGCCAGTCACTTCTTGCCTGCAAAGTTTCTTTTAAGAAATCCGCTAATAGTATTATGGGAACTCTTTTGTAATTCTCTGCTTTCCTCTTACTGCTTTTAAGATTCTCTCTTTATCTTTAACCTCTGGCATTTTGATTATTATGTGTCTTGGGGCGGCCCTCTTCAGGTCTAACTTGTCTGGGACTCTCTGTGCTTCCTGGAGTTCTATGTCTATTTCTTTTGTCAAATTGGGGAAGTTTTCTTTCATTACTTTTTCAAATAAGTTTTCAATTTCTTGTTCTTCCTCTTCTCCTGTGTCAATCCTATGATTCAGATATTGGCATGTTTGGAGATGTCCCAGAGGTTCCTCAGCCTATCCTCATTTTTTGAATTTTTGTTTCTTCTTGTTTTCTGGTTGAATATTTATCTCTTCCTTATATTCCAAATTGTTGGTTTAAATCCCAGCTTCCTTCCCTTCTCTGCTGATTTCCTGTGGATTATTCTTTATTTCACTTAGTATAACTGTAATAGGGTGCAACCGAGGGGGGGGTCCCAAGAAGGGTTTTGGAATGGGGCCCAGAACTCAAGGTGTCTGGGAAATATAAAGATGTCCTCACCCCTACCCCCCCACAGGTGTGATTTGGGGGAAGGGACAAATGGAGCAGGGCCTTTGAGAGCTGTTTAGCATAACAATAGTTTTGCAGCTAATCTCCAGCATGGTCATTTAACATATCTGTAGCCTTTAACTGGTTTCATAGATAGCTGTGGCCTTGCTCTGAGCCAGGGAGAAGGGAGTGACTTCCACCCAAGCAACTCCCCCTGGTTACAGCACCTGTGTGAGAGCTTGGAGATGATTGGCTCCTCCCCATGGGGTCACACCTGCCCAGACTCTCTATGGCAGCCCAGTAAAGCTAGAAGGATATGGGAGTCTTGGAAGTGTAGCCGATTGTGGGAGGATTCGGAAATGGGGCTGCAGAGGAAGATTGATTTAAATGCAGGTGCGGCAGCCATTGAAGAGAGAGAACTAGGCATTTTTGGCCAGAGTGGGGACCCCCATAGACAGTGTAAGGAGAGTGAACCACATGGCCGTGGCAGTGCAAGGAGAGAAAGCCACATGCACTTCTGCCAGAGTGGGGACCCCCGCAGCTTTAGTAGGGGGAACCACCATGCAGCTTTAGCAAAGAATCGCCATTTGGCTTTGGCAGAGTGGCGACCATACCCCCTCCACAGCTTTACGGGGAGATCCACACGGCTTTACCAGAGTGCAGACCCTTGCAGCTCTGGTAGAAGAGGACCACGCGGCTCTGGGGTGCTCCCTTTGGCTGCGTGACCTGGGAAGCAGGAGAGACTTTGCCTGGAAAAATGAGTACAAAGAATATTTCCCAGTAGACCATGAGAAGGTGCCATGTGGCTTTGGATTAATTAGAGATCCAGCCTGGATGGCGACACAGCTGATGGTGCCAGCAGCCTGGAAACACGGACGTGTGCTTCTTTTCCTGAGTTACGGTACCCCAAATAAGAGCAGGGGGAGAAGGAAGTGCTGTTGATATCTGTAGTTATCCTAAAGGACTTTGATATTTTAATGGGGACATTGGTTCACTGCTTTAAGTCTGTATAGCATTAAATAAACCTTGCCTTTCCTTTTCACAAATCTCTGGCATTGAGAGATGTCTTTCTGGTGGCGGATAGATGAGCCCAGTAGGTAGTCCAGATGGTATTAGTATACCATCCTTGGAGGGACCCCTGTTCTGTTCTGTGACAGTTTTTGGCGTCCCAGGGTAGGCCAAATATTGCCCCCCACTTGGACCTCTGTTCTGTAACATAACCTTCATTTCTTCCTTTTTTTTTTCCATACTCAAGGAGTTCTCTGAGCATCCTGACAACCAATGTTCTGAACTCTGTATTTGGTATGTTGGCTATCTCCATTTCATTTAGATTTTTTTCTGGGGTTTTGTTCTTTTTTTTTTTTTTCATTTTGGCCATATTTCTTTGTCTCCTCAATTTAGCAACATTCTTACGTTTGTTTCTGTGTATTAGGTCGAGTTGTTTTACTCTGTATCTTAGTAGTGTGGCCTATGTAGAAAAGGCACCTATAAGTTATATGGGGCGGAGCCTTAGGCAATTACCAGGCAGAGCAAACCACTTCACCACTTCGTGGTGGGAAGGACTCAGAGAGGGGACAATGTTGCCTCCTGGCTTCTGGCGGTTTTCCCAGAGCCTGCTCCATGTCCAATCTCTTCACACCCTTCCTG
Source organism: Carollia perspicillata (assembly GCA_004027735.1). Classification (NCBI taxonomy): domain Eukaryota; kingdom Metazoa; phylum Chordata; class Mammalia; order Chiroptera; family Phyllostomidae; genus Carollia; species Carollia perspicillata. The sequence goes on from PVKM010003932.1 coordinate 2,296, forward strand.
TGTGCTACTATTGCTCTTCCGGCTGCCGCCTGGGTGGTGAACCCCAGAGTGAGTGGGCTTGTGTTCTAAGACCATGCTGACCCTTTAAATGGCAAAAATCTGGCCGTTTCTTCCACTGTCTCATCCCTCGCTTGTTTTAACAGCTAGAGGTAACGGGGATCTAGTTCTGGTGCTGGAACCTTGGGCTCTGTGGTCTGGCCTGGGGCTGGGAGCAGTTGCTCCCAAGGTATTGCCTCCCCCACCATCTGTACCGCCACCGTCATTGCTGCTGCCTTGGCCTTTCCATGCCATTCGGCTTCTCTTCCCATTTCCGCGTCTCTGCCTCTCCTTACCCATCTGGATGAATGTGTCTTCTTTAAATCCTTGGTTGTTGGACTTCCGTACAGCTTGAATTTCTGATGGTTCTGGGTGTTACTAGTTTTGAGATCTGGTTGTAATTCTATCTATAGTTTCACAAGGAGGCAAAGCATGTCTACCTATGCCTCTATCTTGACTGGAAGTCAGAACCCATTTCTTAAAAAAGTTTTTTTTAATTCCTCACCTGTATTTGCTATTAATTTTTAGAGAGAATAAGGTGGGGGAGAGACAGACATACAGACATCATGTGAGATAGAAACATCCATACATTCCCCAACTGGGTATTGAACCTGCAACCCAGTATGTTCCTGACTGGGAATCAAACCCACAATATTTCAGTCTATGGGGCAATGCTCCAACCAACTGAGCCACCTGGCCAGGGCTATAGAACCCGTTTTTTGACAGTAAGTTCATTTTATTTACATTTTGTTCCTATATACATGAATTTATTTACATCGTGTTGTGAAATTCACTTTTCTACCACATAAATTCATTCAGAAATTCTGAGAAATGACATTCAGTACTCCCAAAAGTGCTATTGGAGCCCTCCTACTCCTCTGGGCCTCCCATGATATATCACCTTCTTAGAGAAGTATTCAACAATCACGCCAACCAGGATTTCTTCCTCCCACTCATTTCCATTCTGGTACCAGATATGTACACTAATTCCACACCTACTTATATCAAAGATATTTACAAACATGTTCTCACTCTGGGAGGGCAAGAGCTCTCTTTTTCTCCCTCAGTCACTGGCACAGTGCTTTACACTTTCCAGTTGGCCTTAGATAAATATTTGAGGAATTGAATGAATTTTACTTTGTTTTAATAATGTGTGCATACCTCTAGTCTAGAAGGCTTGTTAGGTGAATGTTGCATAAAATACCTTGCAAACACAGATTCACACCATCCAGTACTGTTTCCAGAAAAGAACTGATATTTATTAAACTCCCATGATACATTAAAGATTTTACATGTGATCTTGTTTAGTCTCCACAGTATATGGAGTGTTATTATTAACTCTGTGTCTATGAAGAAATAGAAGATCGGAAACAGTGTGCAACTTCCACAAGGTCGAATGGCTGTTAAAGGCCACGATTCTGACCTCCATGTCCAATGTGTCACTCCACACTTTGTAGTGGGGGGTCCAACACGTCCACATGACAGAGCTTCTGGAGACAAGTGACATAAAGTACATATTTTGTTGCCAAATTTACCCAAAGATTCTGGAACCCAAAAGAAGACAGTGATAAATTAGGAATTATCTAGAGAAATGCAGCCAAGATACATTAAGCTTCTAAAACTGTAGTTCATGTAAAATAAAGGAATAAATGTTTTATCCAAGAAAGTAGTAAGTGATACCGCAGGAGAAGGAATTCTGCTCCCCACCCCCGAAGAAGACAGGTCTGGCCTTTGTATTAATACCTGGTTCTTGGGAGGCAACCCAAGTGCTGGGAGTGTCTGTTACTCATTGTGAACCCTTTGGACAACCTGCTAAATCAATCTATTAGTGTTGCCTATGTAATAAAGCACCAATAAAACCCCAGGTGCTAAAGCTCACGTGAGCTTCCTCTGTTGGCCACAGTCCCTGTGTATGGTCACACATCAATATCAGATGGGGAACGCATCCTGAGGACAACGGAAGTTTCACATTTGGAACTCTTTCGCACTTAGCACTGTCTCTTTCTTCGGCTGAGTTTTGCTATCATTTTCTTATAATGGATACTGTAAGTATAGTAGGTTTCTAGTGATATATCAAATCTGAGGGTACATTTGAGAAACCCTGAACTTGCAGTTGATGTCAGAACTAAAGATGGTCTTGTACGCATTCTTCCTCTTAACTTTGTAGTGGGACTATAACTCCTTGTAGTTGGACTCAAAATTCTTGGGCAGATTCGATGGCCTAGAAGACTATACACTTCACTATGTGTAGGAGTATAGTAACAATACAATAATTTTAGAGATCCTTAGAAGTATATAATAGCATATTAAAAGTTTGTAGGAAAGAAGAGCATAAAAACTGACTTCGAACATTCAAAATATTACTGTGTAGACATATTTGGTATTGTTCCAGAGACAAAATTTGGCTCAAATAAGAAAAAAACTTTCTAAAAATTAGAGCTAGTCAAATATGTCATTAGTTTTCTGTAAAAGTAGTAAGTGCCCCACCTCTGAAAATGTTAAGTCCTGGTGTAACTGTAAGCCAGATGTATTGCTAAGGGATTTCAGCCTGAAAGGAGAGGGTGGGTAAGTTTTAAGATATCTTCAAATTCGAAGATCCTGCTGTTTTATGGTCTCTGTTTTTTCAAAAGAGCAACTAATAAAGCCAAACTTGCATACTTCATAGAGCAAATTCTTTGATTTAGCTCCTACAAATAATTTGTTAATTTTCTTTTGTTTCCAAATACCAGAAAAAAAGAAAGCATGCTTCAGGAGAGAATATTTATATTGGTTGAAAACATCTCATATAAACTTTTGTCATTTAAGAAATACTTACTTTCAGATGTTACTAAAAAGTATACCTTTTCTAAAAAATTGTTCAATCACAAATACAGAGTTTTAACGATGTGCCATAAAAATTGGTATTCTGTAACAAATCAATCTAATTACAGAAAAACCTTTCAAATGAATCATAAATGGATAGAAACAAAATCCAAAATTGTCACACAGTAACATAAACTACATACTTAATAACAATTTAATGCAAAATACATTTACTTGCATTTTATGAATTTTTTTTCACATTTTAATACACCACTATATTGTCACATCAACAGTTCATAAAACAAAACCATCTGAGAGTTCCTGATTAATTGTCATTGTTTATGCCCAACTGAATTACAAGTTCTTGAGTAAAACCATCAGAGAATGCATTTTATTAGATGAATAAAAACTAACCTGTTCCTTGCTGTCAGTTATATTGCAAACACTTCTGTAAATATTCTTGTCAACACAAACCGCTGTCAGAGAAAGCAATGCTAAGCACCTTAAAAGAGTTTATTCTGTGGCCCTGTTACGACATATAAGATAAAATATTAAGAATCCCACTATATGACAAGTATAACAATGTCTGGTCCAACTTTGCCCAGAGTATCCTATTGCTATTGCTCTGTAGAGATTGTAAGGTTGGCATTATCATGGGCTGTCCTTGTCCATTTTCACAACAACCCCATGAGTTTTCTCTATAGTCTCAGCCTGCTCCACAATCCTGACTGTGACAAGTAAGATATTACATGCAATAATAATTTTAAAATTATGTGTAGGTTAAGGAACTTAATTAAAACAAAAAATTCTTTTACAAATTGGTAACAAAGATATAACAGAACAACATGTCTATATCCTTACTTTGGGGACAAATACAGTAGGAAGAATATAAGTATAGAAAGTAGGTCACAGATTCCCAAATTTCGTTTTGTAGATTTATGTAACTTCTTGAAGAAAATTATTTAATCCCTGCTATGGAATGAGATATTCAAAGATCCTTCAAATTTAAAGAGAACTTACAAAGGCAATATAGTTCTAAAGTCTAAGTAAGATATTCTCCAATGGTTTTAGTCTAATTTTGATGATGTATCATTGAATCATTGGAGTGTTTTGTATATGATACTGTAGCTTTAAGCTAAAAGCATCAACATATGTACAGTGAATCATAATTACTCATCTCCAATAAATAATGGAAAGATATGTCTTCTTCATATCTGGAAAGGGTTAAGCAGAGTTCTGTCATAAAGACCTAACTACAAAGGAATAACACCTAATTTTTCTTTTATTTTATTAATTTAATCTTTTTACTTATATTACATTTCCATCACTTATACCCCACTCCCCCCAGCAATCCCCACACTGTTGTCCACAACCATGAGTTTTTTTATCTTTTTTGCTCAATCCCTCCACCCCCTAACCTCCCCCCACCACTAGCTGTCATCCTGTTCTCCATCTATGAGTCTGTCCCCATTTTCCTTGTTACTTCAGTTTGTTCTTTAAATTCTACCTATGCGTGAGATCATATGGTATTTGTCTTTCTCTAACTGGCTTATTTCATTCAGCATTAGTTCTCCAGGTCCATCCATACTGCAGCCAAGGGTAAAATTTCCTTTTTTATAGCCAAGTAGTATTCCATTATGTGAATGCCCCATAGTTGTTTTATGTACTCATCTAATCATAGGGATCAAAATACGTGAATTTCTGAAAATCCATAAATGATCACACTTTTGTTTTCATTCTCAAGAATACACACCTACTTCTGCTTTTGAAAGTAGACACTTCATGTCATGTCTTCATACTTTTACCCCGAGTCTGCACGGCACAGATGCGCTACCTCACTGGAGTAGGGGGGGATGGTTCATGTGCTCCACCCCAAGACGGTTCTGGTGCTTTCAGTTGCCCCTGTGACCCAGAGCACATTGCTCTTCCCTCGGAAGGTTCGCCAAAATACCGTATCACTACAACATTACTCATTCTTTTCTAGAAATAACTTAGGGATATTTTGGATCAGAGATGGTATATTTAGAACATTGTACTTGTTAAAAGGGACTTCCCCTAGGATTTTTTTTTATATTTTAATTCAATTTCAGACATATGAGTGGAAAAATTCATTCTTATATTCTGTTATTATGGTGCTCCAGCTTGCTCATTTGGTGGAATCGCTGAAGATTAAGGTGCTCTTTCTGAAATATTGTGACATAATGACACCAAGTTCTCTCATGAAATATTTGATTCCCAGGTGATGTGACCATCATATGTACAGTCGACCCTTGAACAACACAGGTCTGCATTGCATGGGTCCACTTATATGCAAATTTTCTCAATAAATATACAATTGCCCCTGTGTATCCATTTATATGCAGACTTTTTTGATAAATATACCATTGGGTTTTGCATCCATGAATTCAACAAATTGTGGGTCAAAACTGTTTTCCGTCTTCAATCGGGAATCTGAGAATGTGGAGGGATGACCATGTGTGTTGTCCGATGCAGGATTATGTGAGGAACTTGAGCATGTGCAGATTGCAGTATCTGTGGGGTCCTGGAGTGGGTCACCCATGGAAACTGCGGGGTGACTGGTTACGTTGTTAGGAAATTAAAAGTTATACACAGATTTTAGACTGGGTTCAGTGCCTCTAACCTCAAGGATCAACTGTCCTTATGAAATTACAACCATCCTCCACTCAGCCACAATGAAGACAGGTTTTCCGTGTGCTTCCTAATGTGATGTACATGATACCACTTGCGAATGAATTTTGCTAAAACCAAAAAAGAAAACAGCCCATATAAAACATTTCAGTCTAGTTCTCTGTTTACAGGAAATACCAGGAGAGAAATACATGGTTAATGACGCTACAGAGAGGCAATCAGCAAAATCAATCCAGAGTGAGAAAGACACTAAAGGTAGTCTTTCTCACCAGTGGCATCACCAAATAGACTGCAAAGAAGTGAAAAAAGAGGAACCCTATAGCTTGAAAGAGACTTTAGAAATATGTCAACCAAATGCTGTATATTGCCTATGTTTAAATCCTCATTCAAGCAAATTAACTGTAAAAATACAATTAGGAAAATATATACATGTGTGGGATATTTGGTGATACTAGAGAACTGCTATACATATTTGTGTGTAAGAATAATAATTCTGCCATGGTTTAAAAAATAATACTCTGCTTTTAGAGATACACACTGAAATATTTATAGATGTATGCATTTTGTATGTTGCATGGGCTTGCTTCAAAATAATCCAGGAATGTAGACAGGTGGGCATGAATGAAACCAAATTGGCCATACATAATAAAGATTTAATGGTAGGGTACATACTGGAAAGAAGTGAAATCACTACTTTGAAGAGCTATTTGCATCCACAAGTTCACTGCAGCATTATCTACAAAGCCAAGACATGCAAACAACTTAAGTGTTTATCATTGGGTGAATAGATTAAGACAATGTGGTACACATACTCATACAATGAAATATTATTTAGCCAAAAAAGAAGGAAACCCTGTCATTTGTGACAGGCATGAACTTTGAGGGCATTATGATGAGTGAAATAAGTCAGAGAGAGGAAGACAAATACTGTATGAACTTATTTATGTGGAATCTACAAAAACCAAATTTATAGAAACAAATCACAAGTTGGTGGCTGCCAGGGACGTGGGGAAAGTAAGTGCCAGTTACAAGATGAATAAGATCAAGGAATGTAATGTACAACATGGTGACTGTAGTTAACAATATTGTATCATTTACCCAAAAGTTGCGAAGATATAGATCTTAAATGTTCTCACTCTAAAAAAAAAAACCACAAAAAACTATGTAGCTAAACTATGTAAGGTTACATCTCAATATCGCTGGGGGAAAAAAAGATGTCAATGACCTCCCTTCCCCACAAAAAATAAGTTGAATAGTGAAACCTGTACGTGTGATGAGTACATACGGGTTCATTATGCTATTCTCTAATTTGACTATATTTAAATTTACCATAATGAAAGGTTTTTTAAAATGATGATCTAATATATATTTTTATTAATATCAGTATAATCAGAAAACTGAAAAGAAAATGTAAAAACACATCTGGAAGAATTCACTGAAACCGAAAAGTCAACTCCTTCAGCAATATGTGGGGATTGAGGGGGGTTCTGACCAGGGTTTGGGTAGAAGTCATCCCCTGTTAAAATGAGTCCTCTGGGGACGAGTGCCCTGAAGAAGAAGAGCAGGGTAACTGCTACAAGATCAATGTAGTTGAATTATATACTAAGAGAAGAGCAGAGAAAAAAAAAAAAGACTAAGATTAGTTAGAAGGTTAGATAGAATATTCTTTTTACCTTATTTCATAGAAGAAATACTAAGTTGCACCTTTTATAGAAGTATAGAAAACTTTGTAGATTAGAGGGAATGAGCAGAGGAGCTTAGAGGGCAATTTAGAAAAGCGATTTTGCAGTATTCAAAAGAGCAGCTAACGTTTTCTCGTGATATTGAGTACTTAGTCCTAAGCTGTGTATTAATTACTTCCAGGGTCCATATACATTTTTTCACTAATTTCTTTCACACTGACATCCATTTTGGTGTCCTGTTACTCAAATGATTGTCAATATTCTGTTACTTCATTAGTTTTGTCCACCTGGGGCCAAACTGTACTGTTCTCTTTGCGGCCATAAAAGACATCCATGTTACTAATTCAATCTGAGTGTCTGCCTTGAAGCTTGAGTGAAAACTTTACCTTTCCTCGGCCCATTCCTGGTCTTGAACTTGCTGGAGTGTATTTGTTTGGATTATCATCAAACAGAACCCATTATTCAATCAATAATTGAACTATGCTCCTAAAATGCATTCCGTTTAACACTGAAGCAAAACAACACCGCTTGACCCCTGTGAAGTGTTGTGAAGAGGCGCAGTCAAGTGGAGGTTTCTTTTATTCTGGCTGGAGAATGTTGTTGTTATCTTAACCTTGAGCCGGGTAGAGTCCTGAATAGCTACATAAAATTCCTTTATCTTTTCGGCTTCGATGTTAAGAGGCCTTATTAACACAAAGGCGTTACAATTGGATTAAATCTGTAGCTAAACATGTTGCTTTACTGCTTATAATAACAAAGTGGGAAGATAATAGCTTCTCTTTACTGAGTCCGTGTTTTAACCAAACACTGAGCTAAGGGCTTTACATTCAGCATTGCGTTCATACACTTTGTCACTATTTTTTGCCATTCCAACAGATCATCCAGCCAGTTGCTCCCATCAAGACCACCCCTCTTTCTTCCAGACCCTGCCATGGCAGGGAGCGAAGTTACTGCAGCTTTGAAACAGGCACCCTGCTGTGGGCTGGAGCCGGCTCACGCTGATTCAAGAGAGGATTCTGTCCATTTTTCTCAACTCCAAGTTAAGTGACATCATATTAGTAGTTTCAAATGGCCATGGTGGCAGAATTTACTACAGAAATAAGTAATTGTCTTTTTTCTTTTTTTTCTCCTAGAGAGCCAGTTGTTAGACACTTACCGATACACCACTGTAGGTGCCTAGGAAAATAAAAGAGGGATACACTGTGAGGGTCTCACGTGGCCCAGTTATGGGCATGGCCATGACAGTTCAGAGTTGAGAACTGACTAACTATAAACAAATAAGAGGAGACAAGAAAAGGAACCAGCCACAGGAGTGTTCCACCCACTAGACAATCCCCAGTGGGTTTTGTTTCTTGAAAGAAGCAGGTAAGAGAGCTACAGGTTTTAAGCATTATTTCAATAACTTGGTAGGAGGAGAAATTGGGGAAAAACTCTACATCAGGGGTCGGTACACTCTGGCACCACCCAGGGGCTAAATGTGGCTGATTTCCTGTGTTTGAGTACCATTGTATTGGAATACAGCCACACCCGCCTGTTTGTGTGATGTCACTGGTTGTTTTTCCACCTCACCAGAAGTGCTGAACTGCTGTGACGTGGTCTGTATGGCCTGCATGACCAAAATGACGTACTAAGTGGTCCTTGACAGAAACAGGTCTTCCATGAAAGACTGGGGTTGTGATGTGTTTAGTACATGGATTAGGCTTTATTTTGGATATTTCTTTCATGTAACGATGACATAGAAATAAGCTGAGTTTCCTTGTTTTACTTCAGTCTGATGAAGAGAGCCACAGAAATACAAACTTTGTCCCTAAATTTTATTGTATCTGTTCATGCAATTTCATCACGTAGGGAGAGATTTCACTCATTATGTCAGGAATACCCATATCTAGTTTCACGTAGGTTGGGATACTCAGAACCTCTGCCTGGATCTCTTCACTTAGCCATTCACTTATTTAGTCATTCACCAGATAGGTATTGATGGTTACTAGGGTCTAGCCCTAGGTTCTAGTCACTAGAGGTATACTCATGAACAATCAACGCTCCCGCCCATTCGACCATACATTTTAGTGGGAGAGGCACAAACTTCTTTGTTTGTCTAGTGTATCAAGAAGTGATAAGCACTATGAGGGAAACTTAAGGTGGAAACATTGTTGGGGAATCAATGAGGTGCTTTTTAAGATGTTTAGGGAAAGCATCTCTAAGGAGGTGACATTTCAGCAGAGACCAGAATAAAGTGAAGGAGACATTCCTGGCAGAGTGACCAGCCAAGGCTAAGGCTCTCCAGTGGGCACGTGCTCGACTGACTGAGGAAAGGTAGGGTGGAGAGTGTAAAGGAGGCAGTGACGACGTCGACATGGTCGGCAGGGGCAAGGTCACGCAGTGCTTTGTAAGCATTTTGCGTCTTGTTCTAAATACATAGGAAACCACTGGGAACTTGTGAGGAGGGTGCTCACTTGAAGTGGCTTGCGTTTTACATTGGCGTTTAGTATCCTGTGTATAATAAAGACTATAGTGGGTAATAAGAGGGGAGAAAATCAGTTATGAGGCTCTTTCAAAAATGCAAGCAAGAAATGACGAACATGTGTAGGGCCCAGGGATTACTAGGAACCATGAGAAGTTACAAGCGACTTGGATTGAAAATGCTTGTAGACTTCCAAAATATGGTGCTAATTTAGTTCTTACTACATAGATTAGAGGGTAAGGAAAATTCACGCATTCATTCAACACACACTTATTGATTAATAAGAGAGCACTGGGCATTATATGCTTTGGACTAGAGGTGAAAAGTTCAGTTTAGTGGCAACAATTTGGTTTCTCACATATCTGTTCTCTCTCTATTCATATAAACTCCCTTCATACTGGCCCTTTCTACTAAGTTCTCTGCACCCAGGGGACACGCTCAGGACATTTGAGGCTGTTGCCATTGAAGATGCTCTCTCATCTACAATTTGAGAATGGAAAGAATGGGTTAACACAGAAGATATCTGTGTGGTGCACCTGGACAGATGTAGATAAATTATGGTTTCAGTATACAACTGTTGAATCTTCTAAGTCTTTCCTTTTACAAATCTGTCCTATCTCTGTTGAGATAGTGATATAGTTTTCCAGCCAATGAAGCTATGGAGTTTCTTTAATTCATGTTTTAATTATGATGGCCTCAACTCTCCCTTATTCCTTTCTTATCCTTTCATGGTAAGGTTTTAGGTGAAATAACACTGAGCTTTTCACAGATTTCATTGATCCTTTGTACTGTTTGACACAGAAAGACACATTCTCATATTAACTTTACAGTTGTCTGTATTGCCCTGGGTAATGTGAATTCAAAATCTGTTCCAAAAGTTATGCTTCCTTCATTGTCCCAGAGAAAGGGCCAATCTTTGCTGGTTTGTCAAACCAGCAAGATTCAAGCCTTGAGTCAATGTTTGGGTATTTTTAGGATGGTGACATTGGTCCCTGTAATATGGACCTGCTTGTGACACCAAAGGAAACTTCACATGTTGGCTAAAAATCTAGGATTTAGAAAAATGAGAGGGGCATGAATCTATTGGCAAACCATCCTCGAGAAGCTGAGAATAAGTGTATCAAGCTGATATTCCTGAGAATGGGGTTTTGAAAACTAAATACTGTGGAATCTAAACTGCAACAAAAAATACTTTGATGTAACTTAAAAATTGTTAAGAAAGCAGAGAGATGACACATTTTATGGTAGTTTCATATATGTAATAAAAATACATACATATACACAATATTGTTGATATATTTTAAATTTTCAAAATGCCTCCAGTGTGTAACCTGGTCCATATTTTTCTAGGTGTTATGATGAAAATAAAAAATAAAATGGGCCCTGGGAATCCTCTCTGAGGTGTGAGTAAAATGCATTGGACTTCTGCCTCACAAGTGAGACTTAAGAGGGTGCTCGGGAGCTTGGGAAGGGTTAAAGTTTTGTCTGTGACACTGAAATTGAGGCCAGCTGTAGGTCATATTCACGTCCCAGTCACAGGAAAATGAACCTGTGAGACAGAACCTAATTATCTGCTAAACCAAAAGCCAGTCTCAGTTCAATAACTTACGACAGAGCTAGCAGCCAGATATAGTGTTACCATGGCAACGTTGGAAAAAGCTCCACTGCGGTTGAGAATAAGGAGGAAGGGAAGGAGACTGTAACCCTAAATGCGCTGTAGCCGTTTGATCTTCTCGGACAAGTGGTTTGTCTAGAAAACCAGGTTAACTCTCTACATGCCTACCATTGTCAATTCACTTTAATATCTGCTACAGTCCTTGAAAAGAAAAATGCAGTTACGATGTCTTCTAGGCTTAATAATAATCCACTAGTAAATGGCTAACTGGGAATTAATTTTAAAGAGAAAAACATACACTTCCTCTTTTTCCTCCTCCATGCTATCCCCAAACACACATAAAGTGGGGCACAGAGGATGGGCATCCTTGATACTCATCATGACAATGAATGAGTTCTGTGTCCATGAAATTTATCGACACTCTTTCTTTCTCTCATTCCCAAATGCTGAGATATTTCTGAGAGAAAGCTATTGGGAATAAAGCAATAGTATTTGCTTTTGTAAGTGATAGGATTAGATGCGGAAAGAAGGGGAGAAATAATTTTCTTTGTGAACTCTGCCTAAACTTTCAAGTAAAATAATTTTCTGGAGTAGTAAGTTAAGAATACTTAAACATTAAGAGGAGATAAGCTCCTCTGGGTTGGTCGTTTTTCTTCTTGCCAGTTAATCACCGTAGTTCTTGCTGGAACAGCACTGGCTTTCCGAATTTAGAAACTGATATGGTTTATGCTCATAGAAACTTCAGTATTCAGTACTTAGAGGATTTGACGCCATGAATACTTATAGTATTCAGTACCATGAATACTGTAAACAAAGCAACTTATTGAAAATATTTGCAGAAAAAACAAGAGTTTAGCAAACAGTGATATGCACTTGGAGGAGAAATTCAGAAGTACATTGCTCTCTCTCTGTCTTTAATGCTTCCCAATGGAGACAAATCATGCTAAAGCTTGTCAGCGACAATTATCAGGTTTCAAGGTATTTGACAATTTTGATATGGTATTAATGATATAATAAGACACATCTAACACATAATCTTATTACTTGAATTTGCTATTCAGTTGTAATACCAAATTTTAATCGATACATATGTATAAATATATAGATAGAGCAGTGTTTTTTTACATATAACTATAAACACTTTGGGTTTGGAATACGGAGAGGAAGGAATGTGGAGATGAATCATATCCTTTTCATATACATGAATAACTTTGCAGTACTGCAAATGAGAAAACACACCATGGAAAGTAGGTTTCTTGTAGCATATCACTGACTGTGGCTTGAGATTTGCCAATATATTAGAATCACTTATGATGCCTTTGGATTTTTTTAAGATGTCACATCTTTTAAAAACATTATGCCCTACCCTATTATGTTTTCAGTATATAATTATGTAAATATGGAAATCTACAACTTCACATATTTTAAAACAACTGTAATGCATAAAAGGGAGCTTTAGAATTATAAGGAGATAAAAATGGGTGTGAGGGACACAAAGAACAGAAAAACCACATCAAAGGGTGAAATAAATTTTCTGATTAATTTCCAGGTAGAAGTAACCTAACCTCTGCTCTTGACCCTCACTTAATTCAAGTAAATGGAAGCCAGAAAGTGTCTCTCCCTCTGAAACAGATGTTTCTGAGATCTGATTATGAAAAGAGTCTTACTGGTTGCAAAGATGTGAACAATACAGTCCAATACTCTGGATTCTGTTACTCCTGATATAAACAAGTTTTTCTCTTAATCTTGCCACTTGCATGAATTAATTGGTTAGAAAAGAAAAAATGAAGCAATTTTATCAGAAAAGCATCTGAAGGAGCTATTGATTCAAATGCTTTTACATCTTAGCCTTATCACACATGATTAACTTGCAAATATGAACTTAATAATAATGCAAAGCATCAGATTTCACTGGATTCTGTCCCACTTGACTTCCCCGAAAAGATATTAAAAGGACTAGACAAAGAAATAATAGTAATGCTGTTTTTCTCAAGAAATGGTTTTAATCAATGATTCTGAAGAGATGCGCTGACTTTATAGAGCACAGTCTTTCTCAATTATTGCATTACACATTTGCTTTAGTATCATGAAGCTTTAGCACATCTTGGGGGGTAGGTGTGTTTGTGTGGGTGTGAATGCTTTTGTTTACTTCTAATTGTAATCCTAATATCCATCCATAAGTAAGAATTGTGTGGAGCATATGCTCCATCCAGTATATAGACAGTGATATGTTCAATTAACATTAAACAAATAACAATAAAGTAAATGGTAGCTAAAACTAAGTTTACAAACAAAAGCTAAACTTACGAATTAAAATAATCTGCTTGCCATATGGAAGATACTCACTGTGTTTATTGATTGAGTGAATTAAAAACGGGTGTGTCTGCTAAGGACCAATAGAAAAGGAGCAAAAGCAAAGCCTCGCTGATTAAACCTTTACCCTTGGTTCTAGCGGCTGTTGTGGATCCTCTGAAACTCCACGTCCTCTACCTGTTTCCAGCTATCTCCTTAATGCCTTTAGAAAATGACAAACTTTTTCCAGAGCTGATCTATGCCCTGTTGAAGGATTTTCTTGGGGAGGGTGATGGGTTGAGGATTGGAGGGGAAGGGTACTAGTTCATACTGTGGTTCTCCTGTTGCTATTCCCACAAGCATCTGCAAAGCCAGACTCCCCACAAGGTTTCAGGTGGGTGGGAATCTTAACCCCTCTTGGCCCTTATGTCTAATACTAATCTAAGAGGAATCTGTTACCCACTTCTTTCAACACTAGGAGTGGAATATGCAATATCCCCTGTGTATATCCAACTTCTTTCCCCACCCTCTTGCTCTAGGCTCCTCAATGTCCACAACCTAGAAAGTTTCATGTTGTCCTGTGTGATGAGAAACTACTTATAACTCATATCCCAAACCCTTCTCTACTTTGTGATTAACTTTTATAAATTCAATGATCCAGTTCGCTAGCATCAGGTTAATATTTCTGGCTCTGCCCTTTAGGGATTAAAAATAAAACTATTTTCATTTTAAGAGCCTAGTTCTTCCAAGTCACAAGTTTGCTTTAAGCTTGTTGTATTATTGTAAGTTTAAAAAAATAGTCTACTAAGCCTTAAATTATCTATTGACTCTCTTCTTGATTGTGTCTCCCTTCCTACTAAAACAATAAATGCCACTGATCATCAGATGAGTAGAGAAAAATAAAGCAACAAGCATAATTTGGGGAATTTGTTGAAATTTTTCAAATATTCCACTGTATAGTTAATCACTTGGCTCTGTCAGTTATCTATTCTAAATATTAAATTAATCCCTCATTGTCTCTCCATTTCTACTGCCATCACCTTCATTCAAGCCATATTCATCTGTCCCAATTAATATCCCAAAGAAATAACTATACATAATTATATAAAGTACATTTGTCATAAGAATTCTGTTTATATTAAGAAAAAAGGATGAAAAGAAACTCAATTTACAACTGTGAATGGACTAAGTAAGTAAATTATGTTATACTCAAACAATAACATAATAAGCATATGCTAAAAAAATCCAAGAAAGTGTTGATTTGACATTTAACAATTAAAAAGCAAATTATAAGTAAATATGAAAATATTAAATGTGTGTGCATGTGAATGAGAAAGATAGAGAAGGTATGAGCTTGTATCCACATGCAATTCATTAAATTGCAATTCAGTCATTAAATTCTCTTAATTATACAGTTATGATCTTTCTCACATTTATCTCCTCCTTTTCACACTCCTTAGTGTTTCTTAATTTTGGGGTGATTTTAACCTCCACTGAGAATCTTATAAACACTACTAGACCATTTTTTCCCAGACAAATAAATATTCAATCAAAATATTTCATGTAATCTCATGGAAGCATGAAACTTCAAAAGGCTAGGGGAGGTTAGAAATCTCTGGTTTAGAGCACTTATTTGTTTGTTTGTTTCTTCCCCTGTCTAATTATCTCTGATGTTTTCTTACTTCCACATTTTGTACCCACTTCCTTCTCAACTGGAGTGACAGTCAATCATCTAGGATTTTTACAAAATGCATCTCTGCATGTGTGGGAAGAGTGGTATGTCTTCGTAAGCCTTGTTGAGTAGTTCTGATATGTCCTTCATTCCAACATCTTATGTTATACTGACTTCAGATTAACCTCACATTTTCCCCAAAGCCTTTAAGGGGTTCCCAGTTTCAACCATACTGTAAAACCTACCCTGTGACCAAGGTGGGTCCTTCTTGAGCTGATCGCAGCTCACCTTTCAATAGCTATTTTATAAAATGCATCTAATTTTCCAATAAAATTGAATGCCAGTGTAATCCTTCTTTCCCGCTCCTGCACACTTGCACATCTGCACATCCTGAAAGTAGCCCTTACCTCACTTCCTCCAGAAGCCCTTCGTATCTACCACAGACTAGCTGAATTCAGTCTCTTCTAAGGAATTTTTCTTGATTCTCATCAACTCAAGTAAATATTTCTTTCAATTCCCCAAACATTGGGTAGTTGTATATTATTTCTGGATACGTAATATTCAACTTTAAAACCTTTTAAAAAATTTTTCTCATGAGAAGAAGGAATTCTAACATAATTTTGTGTTTCTGACATAGGATCTTGTTTCACACAGATTATGAGTGAATGGATAGGTGAGTAGAATGGTGTATTAAAAAGATGTAAGGATTGGAAGTATCTTGTTTTTAATTGTCTATATCTCCACTTATTCATGGGGTACTACAAAATATAAATTTATCATTTAACAAGTATTGCTGTTGAGAAGTGAGATTTTGGACAAAGATGAAAACTAACAATAAAGATGATAAAGAGAAATCTCTGTCAGACATTGTTACTCTTTGCCTACTTGACAAGACAGAGAAAGGGATGCCTTCCCTCAAACGAGAAGATTTAAGGCTTCACTGAGTTCAGATAACTCATGTAAAGAGAGCAAGCAAGAATACTAAGTAGAAGTTTCTTCCACTCTATGGTATTAAAGAATTGTAGTGTTCTCCTAAAGGTGGAAGACAACAGAGTAGGTTATTTTTTTAAACATTCATGTTAAGCTCCTAAAATATCTACAAAGAACTTCTCACACCAGTCAAGTATGGAGTTATTTCCACTCAGGTTAAATGGCCAAAAAAATTCAGGCAAGAGTTTAATGCCTCAGTGACCTCACACAGTTAAATACTTGCTATTCCTCATTGACTCTACAATACTAAACCTACTTTTTTATGTGCAAAAATGTAAAAGTAAAACATACATTCAGAGGGTTTTATGTTTGAGATATGCTTGACTGAAGTTCATAATAATTGCATAACAGATATTTTGCATTATTAGATAATCAAAGGTTAATATAAATATGTGTGTATACAGTTCAGATTTTTAAATCACATAATACTTAACAAAAATTTTGCACAACTAAATTGTGCTTGCTGTTACTATGATATTTTAAACTATAAATACATCATATTGAAAATAAAATCTGGCTTATTGATGACTTTTTTCTTATTTAAAATTTTAAAAATCAAGTTTTCTATATTGAGATTAAAGAAGGATATAGAAATCCTTCTTTAAAGTCAAAGAAATTATAGTATAACACACAAATAATCCTCTGATGATCATGAAAATTGCAAACAAGTTTCCAGAAGGCACAAGAAAAGATTTAAAGTAGTAACCCAAGATTTATGAAATTAAATTGATTTCCATTCAAATCAGCTCTTTTACTCTTCTTGAAAATGTCAAGGTGTCAGCCTTGGCCATTATGAGACTGTGATTTATAGTTGAGACGAAGCGATAGTACCAGCTGACTGTCTGGAGTCAGGGTACAGTGTCTGGAAAGGCTGCCAGTGACAGTGATCACTTTTCTTAACCAATCAGCAAGGCTTAACTAAAATCCTAGTCTTTTTTCCCTCTATCTTGATAAGGATATGATAAAATACAATCTGGAAGATTTACTCTGTGGGAAATAATCAAGCATTGTAGAGAGAAGTAGGTGTCATACTTCCACAAACTGAATAACAAATATTGTTTATGGAAATCTATTCAATATATTTCAGACATTTAGAAACACATATTCATAACAAAAGCATAAACAGATGTTCCAAATATGACAACTGGTTTTAATATACTGGAAACTACAGCATAATTTTGTAATGTGATTAATTAAGAAGAAGAATTGTGATGTTAAAATCAATTTCAAACTCTCTAAATTACATTTATAGCATTGTTCATCTACATCACAAAAAACAGAATGTTTTGTATTAGAATCATTATTCACAGCAAATTAACCTTTTTATTATTGTGGAAGATCCCTAACTAGGTCTGGATAGGAAAGTGTTTAAAACTGCCCAGGTTATAACAAGATAAACAACAGGCTGAGAAGGATAAGGATCTAAGATCCTAGTCATGTAAAGTTGTATAATGGTTACAATTATATACAGGTGGTATTATATAATAGATCGATCAATTGATTGATAGATAGATAGGTCTATACATAAATAACATATATGTCAAAAGCAGTGGGGTTCTGTCCACCAGAAAGAATTGGGAGCTCACTAGAGACACACACAACCTCTTAAATGGCCAATGCGTGTGTGTGTGTGTGTGTGTGTGTGTGTGTGTATAAACAGTAGAAGATAGAAAGGGACAACTCAAGCCACTAATCAAAATAAAAGGTTTTTGAGAATTACCTACATAAACCTTCCTATTATTGGTGGTAAAGTGAAAAAGATATAAATTTACTACAATAGAATAGTATAAACATATGATGGCTTGGATTTCAAGATGGCAGCATAGTAGGTAGAAGCTATACTTACCTTCTCCCAAGGCAAACTGGAATTACAACTAAATTAAAGAACAATTATGCCAAATAACCAACTGAAGACTAGCTGAAGATGAGTCTTATAACCAAATATTTAAAGAAGAAACCACATTTTCACTGATAGGAAGGGTGGAGACGCAGAAAAGTTTGGCCTGGATCCTATAGAGGCTGAGATTCTGGAAAGATATCTCAGCTGTGGGGGATTCCTCCTGAGAAAAGTAGTGCCCAAGTACCGAACTGGAATCCCCAGTCCAGAGCACCAGAGCTGGGTAGAGGCACCCACATAACATTTGACTGTGAAAAGCAGCTGGGGTTCTGTCCACCAGAAAGAGATGGAGACACATTTCAGAGACAACTAGAGACACACACCACCTCTTATAAAGGGCCAATACATGTTTGTAGCCACTCACCCTGGGCTCTTGTTGGGGGAGGGCAGAACAGACTAGAGTTACATAAGGGAAATCTGGGGTTTGTGGCTCTGGGGAAACAGTCACCAGGATCCCTGTGCTGAGTATTCTCCAATACTGCAGATGCCATCTTTCTGGAGTGGAGCACTCCACTCCATGTGGCATCATTTGGGGAAAAACAGATGTCCCACAGTCTGGATTCTCACTTGCCCCACTCTGGGGATCTTAGGCCCTGCTGAGGAGTCAGCCATCTTAGTCAAGGTGTAGGGGTATGGGTAGACTCAGAGGGTGTTGGTGACTGAATTGTCTGGTTTTTGGAGTATATTACCCCCACTTTCCCATGCAACTGACTGGTGCTTCCACCTTATGGGAGATCTACTGGAAGCATCCTCCTTGATTCTGGAAGATCTTTCCTAGAAGCTCAGGAGGTTCCACACACCTGACTGCTAGTGGTTCCACTCTGAGGAGATCAGAGCAAGATCCAAGACAGAGTCATGTGGCTTTGGGGCAAGGGTCACACCCACTACCTCCCATGAAACTTCACCAGCACCTCTCTTCATTGAAGATTCACTAGCCCCATTTTCCCAAATTCACAAGAGGTTCTTTCAGTAACTGAGTCTAATAAGCAGCCAGCAGGTGGGGGCAGCTGGAGGCAGCTGGAGGCAGCTGGAGGCAGATCTCAAAATGCTTAAGGATTTTTTGCTGACCTGCCTTCAGCCCCAGTGCTGGTAAATACTGGTCTTGGTGCACAGATTGGTCCTTCTAGTGTGTACCCAAGCCCAGCAGAGGGAGTCACAAACTGTGGATTGCCTGTAGCTCCAAACAGTTTACTGAGGGTCAGGCAAAGACAGTGTTTGACATGGGTCTGCATAAGTGTTCCTTCCAAAAGGCCCAGAACAAATACATCCAGTGGACAGATTCTGACAGCATCAAAGCAGGATCCAATAAGCTTCACAAGCAGCACATCCAAAGAGAGATCTTCACAGGCACCAAACCCTGCTGAGGTGGATTACATTTTGTGTGGATAGCATCTGTACGACAGCTCACATGCTTTAGTCAAGGTTAATCCTCATAGTCAGCTAGCCTGAGAGTTGATCTCATGTACAAATAGGACAATAACAATCAAGACTCAATTACAACAGGAGGACCCACATAACCTACACAAGAAACATTCCTGGAGAACACAGCTCAAGTGATCAAGGCAATAGCACCACTAGGTCCCACAAGACACATACTACATAAGGCCACCCCATGAAGACTGGGAGTCATAGCAGATCTGTCTAATACACAGAAACACACACAAAGAAACAGCCAACATCAGGAGACTAAGAAACAGGCCTCCAAAGAAAGAACAGGAGAACTCTCCAGAAAAAGAGTTAAATGAAATGGAGGCAAGCAATTTAACAGATATAAAGTTCAATGTAATGGTTAAAAGGATGCTCAAGGAACTTACTGAGAACTAAAACAGCATTGAAAAGGACATAGAAACAATGATAAAGGACCACTCATAAGTTAAGAATACAATATCTGACACCAAGAATACACCAGAAAAAAATAAATAGTATGTTCAATTAAGTAGAGGATTGCATCAATAATTTGGAAGAAAATGTAGGAAAAAACATCCAAAGCAATATATAGGAAAAAATGAAAAAAAAAAAATGAGGATAGCTTAAGGGAACTTTGGGACAACATGAAGCATAACAACATCCACATAATAAGGGTACTGGAAGGAGAAGAGAGAGAGAACAAGGAATGGGGAACCTATTTAAAGAAATAATTATTGAAAACTTCCTTTACCCGGTGAAGGAAAAAGACACACAAGTCCAGAAAGTGAGTAGACTCCCAAACAAAATGAACCCAAAGTGACCCAAACCAAGACACATCATAATTAAAATGGCAAAGGTTAAAGACAAAGAGAGCATATTAAAAACTATAGGAGACAGACTGCTAGTTACCTATAAGGGTGTTTCCATAAAACTGTCAGCTAATGTCTAAACAGAAACACTTCAAACCACAAGGGATTGCAATGATATATTCAAAGTGATGAAAAACAATGACCTGCAACCAAGACTACTTTACCCATCAAGGCTATCATTTAAAATTAGAGGAGAAATAAAGTTTATTAGACAAGAAAAATCTAAAGGAGTTTGTTACCACCAAACTAGTATTACAAGAAATGTTAAAGAGCTTGTCTGAAGTAGAAGGAGGAGGAGGAGGAGATCAAAGGGGAGGCAGAGGAGAAGGAGAAGGAGAACAAGAATAAGAAGGAGGAGAATAAGGAGAAATAGGAACATAGTTTTTAAAAATGGCAATAAATGTATACCTATCAATAACCACTTTAAATATAAATTACTTAAGTGCTCTAATCAAAAGACATAGGGTAGCTGAATGGATAAGGAAGCAAGACCCATGTATATGCTGTCTACAAGAGATCAACCTTATAGTGAAAGATACACACAGACTAAAAAGAAAAGGATGGAAAAAGATATTTAATGCAAATAGAAAAGAAAAAAGCTGGGGTAGCAATACTTATATGTGCTAAAATAGACTTTAAAATAAAGGCTAGCCTTGACCACTGTGGCTCAATTTGTTGGGTGTCACCCATAAAACAGAAGGCCACCAGTTTCATTCCTGGTCAAGGTATGCGCTTGGGTTACTGGTTTGGTATCCAGTCAGGGCAGATATGGGAAGCAACTGATAGATATTTCTCTCTCACATTAATGTTTCTCTTTGTTTCATTCTCCTTCCCTTTCCCTCTAAAAATAAATAGACAAAACCTTTAAAAAATAAAACAAAGCTATAGGAACAAAAAAGAAGGACAATACATAATAATAAAGGGAGCAATCCAAAATGTTTACCCTTGTAACTATTTGTGCAGCCAATATGGGATCACCTAAATATGTAAAGCAAATCTTGATGGAAATAAAGTGAGAGATTAAAAGTAATGCAGTCATAGTTGGGGTTTTTAACAACCCATGGACATTAACAAAGAAACACTGGCCTTAAGTGACACACTAGATCAGATGGATTTAATTGATATCTTTAGTGCATTTCATCCCAAAGCAGCAGAATATACGTTCTTTTCAAGTGCACATGGAACATTTTCTAAGATATACTATATGGTAGGACATAAAAAAGTCTCAATAAATTTAAGAAGACTGAAATCATATCGAGCATCTTCTCTGACCATAATGCTATGAAACTAGAAACTAATGCTATGAAACAAGCACAAGAAAAAAAACTGAAAAACACACAAACACATGGAGGCTAAATTACATAATACTCAACAATGAATGGGTTAACAATGAGCTCAAGAAAGAAATCCAAAGATACCTCGAAACAAATGAAAATAGGAGCACAACAACCCAAAATCTATGGGACACAGTGAAAACAATTAAGAGGAACATTCATAGCATTACAAGCCTAAATCAAGAAATAAGAAAAATCTCAAATAAACTATTCAGTTTTACACTTAAATAAATGTGAAAAAGAACAACAAAGCCAAAAGTTAGTAAAGGAAAAAAAATTAATATGATCAGAGCAGAAATAAACAAAATAGCATCTAAAAATACAAAAGATCAACGAACCCAAGACCTCGTTCTTTGAAAAGATAAACAAGAGTGACAAGCCTTTAAACAGCCTCATTAAGACAAGAGAGAGAGAGAGAGAGAGAGAGAGAGAGAGAAGCCAAATGAATAAAGCAGAAATGAAAGAGGATAAGTTTCAACTGACACCAAAGAAATACAAAAGATCATGAGAAAATATTATGAACCACTATATGCCAACAAATGGGACAATCTGGAATAAATGGTTCAATTCCTAGAAACATCAATTTTCCAAAAGTGAATCAGGAAAAAAATCAGCGAATCTGAAGACAAATTACAGCTAGTGAAATTGAAGTAGTAATAAAAAAACAAAACAAAAAAAAAACAAACCTCAAAAAACAACTGTTTCACAAAAATAAAGAAATCATGACTGGATAGCTTCACAGGTGAATTTTAACAAATAATCAAAGAAGAACTAATACCTAGCATTCTCGAACTGTTCCAAAAAATTCAAGAGGAGGGAAAACTCTCAGGCTCATTTTACCAGGCCAGCATTATCTTAATTCCAAAACCAGATAAAGACACTACCAAAAAAAGAAATTTATAAGCTTATATCCCTGATGAACACAGATGCTAAAATACTCAACAAAATACTGCTTATATGCAAACCACATCCAGCAACACATTAAAAAGATCATACACTATGATCAAGTGAGATTCATCTCAGGGTTGCAAGGATGGTGCAATATTCACAAATAAATAAATGCAATACATCACAAACAAAAGGAAAGACAAAAATCACAGGATCATATCAATAGATGCAGAAAAAACATTTGATAAAGTATAGCATCCATTTATGATAAAAACACTCAGCAAGGTGGGAGTAGATGGAGCATACCTCATCATAATAAAGGCCATATATGAGGAACCTGCAGCTAACACCATACTCAACAGGCAAAAATTAAAAGTTTTCCTAGTAAGACCAGGGTCAATGTAATTCTTAGCAAGATTCCAGTGGTGTGGTGTATTTATCAGAAAAAGAACAAATACACCAAAAATTTATATAGAAGCACAGACATTTGGAGATAAAGGTCAAAGTTGGAAGAATCAAGCTACCTGACATCAGAACTATATTATGAGACTATAGAAATCAACACAGGGTGGTACTGGAAGAAAAACAGACATATAAATCAGTGGAACAGAATAGTAAGCTCTGAAATAAACTCACACTTTTATAGTTAATATTTGACAAAGTTGGCAAAAACAAACCATGGGGTTGAGATAGTCTATTCAATAGATATTGAAAATATTGAACAGATACATGCAAAGAAATAAAACTAGCCTATTCTCTTATGCTATACACAAGATTAAACTCAAAATGGATTAAAGAATTAAATGTTAATCTTGAAACCATAACAATTCAAGAAGGAAACATAGGCAGTAAAATCTCAGATATTTCACGTAGCAACATTTTTTCTGACATATCAACTTGTGAGAGGGAAACAAAAGAAAAAAATAAACAAATGGGATTACATCAAACAAAAATGTTCTTGCACAGCAAACATAACCATCAATAAAATAAAAAGACAACACATTGAATGGGAAAACATTTCCTGATACATGTGATAAAGGCTTAATATCCAAGATTTATAAAGAACTTACAAACCCAACACCAAAAAAACAAACAATGAAATTTAAAAATGGACAAAAGACTTGAATAGATATTTCTCCAAAGAGGGTATATAGATGGTCAAAAGACATATGACAAAATTCTCAAAATCAGTAATCATGAGAGAAATGCAAATTAAAACCACAATGAGGTGCCATCTCACACCTGTCAGAAGGGTTACCAACTATAACTCAAACAAGTACTGGTAAGGATGTAGATAAAGGGGAAACCTTGTGCACTGTTGGTGGTAATGTGGATTGGTGCAACCACTGGGGAACGCAGTATGGAGTTACCCTGAAAAATTAAAAATAGAGCTGCTTTATTGTTGGGAACCACCCTGCCTGGTTTCAGGAGCTGTAAACACCCCTTGGTAAGGCTGAGTGAGTGACCTTCAGACTGTGAGCCACTAAGAAGACAAAGCTTATCTCCCTGGCAGGAGTGCTGCTTCTGCTTCATCCATCTCTAGCCCCCAATGCTTGGTCAGTTAGTCAATGATGGGTAAGAACCCTCAGAGTGGGGGCAACCTAAGCCAGACACAATCACTTGGGAGGCCCTCAAGGAAGGACTCGGGGGGCTGCAGCAAAGAGGGGGAAATGGACACTCACTCCCTGGCTATTCTGACATAGCCTGAGTCCCCATTTCCATCTGGGAGAAGCGCTTCCTGGCTCTAATCCACTTAAGCCTAAAAACTTATGATAGGGCAAAGTGTAGCCCTCTGCTGGGTAGAGCGGGTTCCGGGATGATCGGGCATAAGAAAGAATTCGTAAAGTCCTGTAAAGCCTCCTTTGCTAAGAGTGCTCTCATTCATATGATAAGGGTCCAAGCAGGAAATGAGTATATCTGCCAAAGTTTTTGCAACCCCCTTACCTGAGAGACACTGACTCAGATTAAGCCCTCAGATTTCTTTGAAATGTTATCTATTGTTTGATCCTTGCTGCCTGACATTGACTGATGAACTTTACCTGTATTCCTGTGTGTTATGAACCTAATAAAAGCCATTGAGGAAGGGGTTCTTGGTCCTTCTCCTTTGAGAGATCGACCACCTCTCCTCCCCAAGCAGATCATGCCTTGGTAGTTTTATTCTCGTCCATGGCAGACTTGGGGTGGGGGGGCTCTGTGCTCAATGTTCCCCCACACTTTATAACCCAGCAATTCTACTTCTGGAAATATGTACAAAGAAACTTGAAACACTAATTCAAAAGAATATATACACATGTTCATTGCAGTGGTATTTACAACTGCAAAGATTTGGAGGTAACCCAAGTGCCCATCAGTAGATGAGTGGATGAAACAGCTGTGGTACATCCACACAATAGAATACTCAGCCATAAAAGAGAAAGAAATCTTACCTATTGTTGTTGTGGAAAAATGGACTCTTACACGATCTGGGGTGATGGAGTAAGTCTTTATTACACGCGTGGGCCCAGAGGAGACAGCTTCCAAATTCTGGGCACTGAGGAGGGGTCAGGTGGGTGGTTAAATACCTTTGTAACAAAGTGTGTGTGTGGGGGTCTCATGGTACAAGCAGGAGATA
Organism: Carollia perspicillata; assembly: GCA_004027735.1. Lineage (NCBI taxonomy): Eukaryota > Metazoa > Chordata > Mammalia > Chiroptera > Phyllostomidae > Carollia > Carollia perspicillata. The sequence continues at coordinate 27,501 of PVKM010003932.1, forward strand.
CATAAATGTGAAAGCCAAGGACACAGAGGAGGAGGAAGGAAATGGTCTGGGGCCCAGGACAAAGAAACAGCAGGGGATCATCCAGGGCCCAGGGGCAGAGAGTCAACTAACTAGTCAGCAGGTGGTCGTCTGAAGCCTGGGGGACAGCCGGGAGCCATCAGTGGCTGGAACAGAGTGCCAGCTTCAACTTCTATCTACATTCTAAATTCCTATTACATTGTGACAGCATGGATGGACCTGGAGAGTATGCTAAGTGAAATAAGCCAGTTAGAGAAAAATATTGCCATATGATTTCACTTATATGTGGAATATAATGCACAAAATAAACTAACAAACAAAATACAGAACAGACTCTCATACAGAGAGCAAACTGACGACTGTCAGAGGGGAAGGGTATTGGGGGCTTGGTGAAAAAGATGAAGGGATTAAGCAAATAAAAACCCATAAATTCAGACAATAGTATAGTGATTATAAGAGGAAAAGTGTAGGAGACCGTTCTGCAGGGTGTGGGCCCAGCTCCCACTCGGAGATGTACAGGACCCACACCCATGGATAGGTTCTCCCGTGGGGAATCAGGCCTGCAATGTGCCCAGGCCACTTTGAGTCTTGCTTTTTGCCAAAAACTCCCTCACCCGGATTTGTGGCAGACATTTACTGCAAAGTAACTTCTTAAAATCCTTCCAAGGACGTGAAACCAGTTCAATCACTTTTCCCTTTTCATTTGCAAATATCCCTCTTCTGTGATGAGATTAGTGGCATTGGCTCCTTTGTTTTCTGTAAAAGGTAACCACCTAAAGCAACCTGTGCATAGTAAATGAGGACCATCATGTAAAGTGCTGAGAAATCCAATAAAGGTAAGGGCAAAGGTTTTTTTTCTCCTCTTGAGAGAAAAGCCATGACCACCCTTTTCCTCCACAGGACTTGGTAGTCCATGTGAATATCTCATTTTCATCCGTAATGACTCAGACACTGCGGGCCAGTGTCTGCATCAGGAAAGCGGGTGGGGTGAGGTAGAAGAGTATAAAGTGGGGATAAATGGTGGTAGAAGGTGATTTGATTTGGGGTGGTGAACACAATGCAATGTACAGATCGTGTATTATAGAATTTTATACCAGAAACCATATGATTTTATTAACTGATATTGCCCTAATAAATACAATTAAAAACACATACGATGGTTGAGGATGAATACCGGATTACAGAATACAATCACCATCTCTTCTTTATCAAACACCCATTTCCAATAATCTTAATTTTTAAATATCAAATGCCTAACTGAGTCCCAATGTTGACTTTCCTGATATATACCATATATTAAGTGCTCATGGAAAATGTTATTGAAGTGTAATTAATTTGTTGCTGTAGCTGATTTTAGTTACAATACTGTATAAAGTACATTTGGTCTGAAAGGCTTAATAGTCTTTATGTTGATAGACTCCATTAAGTTTATAAAGGCAAACATATTTCACAGATGCCTATAGCATATTATATTAAGTCATTTAGAAATTTGTAGTTCTTATTTGGACCTGTTATATTTTTACCTGATTTTAAATTCTTTTTCCTTCCACCCTATAAGGCTGTCCAAGCTGGATAACTCTTATCTGGACAGGGAAGTAGCTAAAAATCTGATCCAATCAGAGCCTTCTGAGAAATAGAATCGATGTAGGGGTAGAGAGAACATTTTTACTTTCCCCCCTAGAATCGCAAGCTCTAAGAATGATGCATGGTACAGGCTGTGAGGTGCTGTTGGCCATATTTTGCGAACATATAGGACGAATCTGAGAATAAGGTTAACCACCTGAGAATAAATTCAATGCACTGGAGATAGTAAGAAGGAGATAGAAAGAGATTCTGAGAGGCGAAAAGAGTTAAAAGAGAAATGGAGAAGGAGAGGGGGTTGGAGAGGTAAAGGGAGAGGGAGAAAGGGCCAGTGTGGAAGAGGGGAAACAAGAGGAGGAGGAGGGGGAGATGCTGGATATCCATACAGCTCCCTTTTTGCTTAAATTAGTTTGAGCTGGGTTTTGATCTTTTGCTACAGAAAGAGTCTGATTAATGTAGTGATTTAAACTAAGGCTATTCTTTCTACCCTGTTCACTCAAAATGCTCCCCATGGGACAAAAAAAAATCCAACTATCAAATGAAGTACTAATTTTTTTACCTAATGGTCACTTTGAAATTATCTTCTTCCACATCTTTATTTTATAAATCATTGTAAATTTGGAAAGTGAGTAGGAGAGAGATTCAGTTCCATAAGATAACTAGTGGTAGGAATGGTGTTAGAAATCCAGTCTTCTGTCTTCTACTTCACTATTCAGGTTCAATGGTGGCATTTATTGTGTAAATACCCAGAAAAATCCAGGTTTATTCTTCATGTTAACTCCAAGAGAATAGCTTAATTATAGAATGTTTTGGTCCTTTGACTAATTAATGTAATTGCCACTTCATGAAACTGTATGATCAATATTGTTATATTTAACTTAAAAATTAAATAATTTTTAGGGGCACAAAATCCCATGTATATACCACACATGTTATTTCAATTATTCTAGAAAAACAAGTTTTATAAAACACAGTTATTAATATTCATGGTTTGTCTATGGTTTTTAAAGACATTTGTGTAGTATAGGAAATAATATGAAGAAAATCAAGGCACTGCAAAATTCTAACAATACTCTACCTATATCTTGTCCAAAGAAACTCAAAGTATGTAGGTAGGTTATCTCATCTGCAACTAGAAAATAGGATAAACCACCTAGAATATTATCTACAAAATATAAAAAGTAAAATTACCAAATTACAGGATTTATAAAAAGCTAAATCACACAAAAGGGACAAAACATGTTGGTAAATGGAAGAATTTCTCTTTATCTTTCCTATAGTTGGCACACAGGAAATATGTAATAAAGACATTTACAGTAAATGATGTTTGAGTTCCTGAAGTAGAAATGATTTCCTAATGGTGTCTGACTCATCCTTAAATTCTGGTGAAGTAAAACATTGTCTGTTTAACAAAAGCAAGTACTAAGACCCAAAAGGAAAAAAATAAGTTAATAAAAAAAATAAGCTAATTTTTTTTTGTGTGTGCTAGGAACTGGAAAAAAAATTACTTGGATTATTTTGTTAATCAACAATTAAACCTACTGAAGTCCTTGGTATTAAAATGTCATTACAACTTAAAGAAATGGAAATCAGTTCAGTTGCATGACCTAGGCCACATCTATTTGTAGTGAGGGCAATAACTACTTTTTATTATTAAATGATTAATGCCTATAACTAATACTCATACTTCTGATATTTAATTTTAAAGTCAAATTTTGTTAAATGATCAAGTTTTAATTGGTCATAGTGATTTCATGTGTTGATGTAGCCTTAATTCACTGAGTTCTTTTTTAACATTGAATATACACTTGTGAATAAAAAGATGAATTAATGAATCAGTGGTTTGGGTCGATAAATTATATTTATGAACTGATGAATTCCACTTGGGCTCCATTCTCTAGCGGAATCTCTGAAATAGCAATAAAGATACGTCAGTAATGAGTTGAAGTTTCCATCTTCTTTGCAATTTGCAATCCCTGAGACAAAGAATCACAATCTTTTCCCAATATCCCTGTGGATTCTAAAAGAAGACATTAAGAAAAGCCAGCCAAAATTTTATACCTGAATCAAGGCTATATTGGTCTTTATGTGAACTTTATAAGCAGTCCTTTATCTCAATATTGGGACTAAGAAGATATATATTGTTATAGATGTGGGTGCCCTTATAAAAGCATGTCCAGATAAATAAAAGTAAAGATCATTTTCTAAAGACAATAAGAGACAAGGTAGGGATCATATTTTTATCTTCCAAACTTAGTATTACATAATGCTATTATTTATCAATGATTTGATCTTTCATATTTACTTCATTACATTTATTTAAAAAATAAATCACAGAATTGAATAGCAGAACATTAACTAAAAAGAACATACAAGTTAAGTATCTTTCTTCCATAGCAGGAAGAGCAATTTTGTTATATGTCTAATTGCTGAAAAAATACATCATCTCTTTGTCCTGTGTATATATTCGGGTAGTTTTAGTCAGTGCACTAATGGCCCTCAGTAGAGCACACCCTATGGAAAGAAAATGCATTTTCTTTAAACGTAAGATACAAGTCCTTTGAGATTCTGTTAATCACTTTTCCTTCTAATTGAAAAAGTCACCACAGAAATTAGAGTACGAATTTCATTATTCTAGAAAGAACCTTAAAAGTTGACATGTCTTTGAACAATTGTTTCAGAAATCCTTTTTTAAGTACATTTTCATTTTCTGGCATGGCTTGAATTGAATTCTAAACTTTCTGCTGCTTGTCCTCTAAGCCCCTCTGGTGAATTTAAATAGGCTTCCTTATATATTTAGTACATTCAGAAATTCTTTGTCGCAGGGCCTACTCTGCTTTATTATTAGAGGGCTGTCTCGGAAGTCTAGCAGCCAGTTTGTTTTTTGCCATTAATAAAGAGTCTACTTTTTTCCTCCACTTCTTTGAAGAAGTTGAAAAGGCTCCATGTTGGGTGGAGGGGGGCCAGGAAGAGAGAGAGAAGTGAAGGGCACCGACTGTGGTGTAATCCCCCAACAAAAAATGCTGTCTAATGTGGAAACCTCCCTGAGGTTTACAAATGCACAGGCTGGGCTTAATTTAGTGTGATGTATAACAGAGTAATAACTTTGCCATGGCCTGGTTAAGGCCTTCCCCGCTAAGAATAGGAAGTCTACTATGAGAAAGACATTACATTTTTAAATCCTATAAAACCTAATGCTTCCGCTGGCCAGTGTTTCAGTGCCACCCAAATCTCTTACTTAAGATGTTTGGAAACTGGAAAGACAATCACAATGTAAATCAATAATTTCTCACAATTCATTTAACATGGCCAGAAAAATATGTAGGAGGGTTTCAAGAAAGACCTAACAATTTGGATGTACACAATACTGATGTTGACTCTTGGTCTAGGAAAAGCTAATTCAAAGGGAAGGAAAGATGATTCCACAATAGTCACCTGGTGATCACAAATTGTTAGACACCTACCAACACAGAGGGAGAAACTTCTTAGAGCAAAGGAATGGTTAAATCTGTCTACATAAAATAATCCAAAACACTCCAAAGAACCTTAAAGACCAAGATAAAACCTAAGAGTTATTATTCTTATTTAGATGACCTAAAAATATAATCTGTGATTATTTTTACATTTGTTTTGTTTGTTAAGGAATTAATTATTACGGTAACAAACTTAAATCCCATTACTTACATCAATAGTAAAAAATTTACTTCACTGTCTGAGAATTTTTCACTTTTAAATTTTCCATAAAACATGCGTGGAATTAGCTGAAAGATTATATTAAATAAAACTATTTAATTTAAAATTCTTTTAATTTCAATTACCTTCAAGTTCTGCCTGCTTTTAAACTTCCATAGGTAAAACCATTACATATTATGGCTAGTAATGCACCTCATCTGACAAAGCTATATTTAATGGAAGGTATGGGTAAAAAAGTAATCGCTAATAAAAACTGATGCTGGCTCATTGAAAAAAAAATGGATGATTTCATGATGATGTCTCAATGTTATATATATTTATATATATATTTATATATTACATATATAAATATATATATTTATATTTATGTAAAACCTCAGTGTGTGTTTGGTCACTGACAGATCAGAAAACAAAACATGGAGATGATAGATAATAATACCACCTCAGTTTCTTTGGAGTGACCAGGAGGTCGCAAAACTACACTAAAAGCAATACTGTTCAAATGCTTACAGATGCCCGGGATCTCAAAAAACTTCTATTAGGAACTTTGTTTTCCTTTCCAAATACTACACTCAGAGATCACTGTGATTTTAGTGCTGAATTAAATAATTTAAGAAATTAAATAACATAATCTAAGTAACAAAAATGATTATTGCATCTGTTGCCTACAAAAATGGAGGTTGCCTTGCATGGGTAAATGCCTACCTTGTATGCACTGCTCTTCCGGCAACTTACTCAAACGGGATGGCTTGTAAAACCATTTACCTGTTTACCAGGTGAATTTGATCAAGCCGAGGCATGTGTGCCAGCACATCCTTTTGAAGAGGAGTTTCAGGTACTATATACCTTCTCTAATTTCATTAGTAATTAATTTGTACCATAATCCTCTGAGATACTTATACCTACTCTAACATTATTAATGTGGACCAATGCCTAAATGACTTTAAAATATCTCTACACCTCTTCTGTAGCTTCACTGGAACACTAAAGTGTTAAGGGCTTTTTAAACTAAGGAAGATATGGATCCCATGAACCTTGAAATGAAATGTAATTATATCTAGATTTGGCAAAATTCCAGAAGTGGCTTTCTTGTTGGAACCTAAATGGCTTTAAAAAATGCTATTTTGGAAAATTCATGTTTTCCTCACAGAGATTAAAAGTTAAAAGAGTGAGAATCATAACATTACCATAACAATGCAAAGGGACAACAGAAAAAACTAGTAGTTCATTGGTCGTTGATAGATGTTTAAGGTGAGTGATGATATTTTAAATAAAAGTAACTTGAAGTTCATAGTACATTAGCAAACAATGTGAGAAAGGGAAAGGGAAAAGGTTAGCATACTTTTGTAAAACAGTGACTTGCTATTTCAAAATTAAAATGTAAAAATAAGCTTGTGTCAGAGAAGAGGTGATTCCTCATTTCCACCGCATTGAGCAAGCTCGCATCAGCAGCAGACAGCCCTTAATATATGCGTCTGGCTCAGGCTGGTTTCCCAACCAGGAAGCCATCGAATTGTTAATATCACTGAGTTGTTTGTATGCAACACACATCATTTCCTCGCTCTTTGTTGTAGGTCTCTCCTTTTATTTTAAGCTTAGTATGATCTGATTTTCCAAATCATATTATAGAGCCCCCAAACAATATTATCCTGTGACAGCTACGATAGAAATGCAGAAAAAGTGCCATCCATCTAACTAGATACAGCACAAAGAAATTTCTATAAACAAAGTCACCCACTTATAGCTTTACTCACCTTTATGGAGTCAGAGAAAAGCTTTATTCATGATGCTCTCAGAAAAGACAGTTTATATATAGGAAAGCCACACAGAGAGGGCTCAAGGAATGCACTATGCTTAGTAAAGAATATGTATTTTTACATGGTTATGGGGAAAATAAACATCATTTCATTCTAAGTTCAGTTTGGGTATCTTGCTTTTATGAAGTTGAAGTTAATATATAGTGCTGTTCATTAATATGGTAACATAAAAAGAAACTGTTGCATTTGAAAAAGCTTAGATCTAATGTCACCACAGTGAATAAATACTTATTTTTTATATTATTTTGGAACTAAATTGAGGTAACATCTTAAACATACTATTTATGGTTATGTTAAACAGGTGTCTATAAAAATATACTTGTACGTGATATTGTTTTATGAGGTAGTTTCTGATCCATTGTATAAACATTGATTTTAAATACAGTCAAGTTTTTGTGTATTTGTAGATACCTATAGAGTTCTTTGTATTGAGAAACTTATATTTTAAAAAATGTTCCATTACAATGAGAATGAAGTTAAAAGGAGTAAAAGATAAATGTTACCAAAATCTTTACTGTTTATATTACTTCCTTTCATTTAGAGTTTTGAAACATATGTTTATACACACATGCACACACTTAAAATTTCAGAGATTCTAGAGAAATGAAATAGGTGATATAAATAAATAACCCTAATAGGTACAGTGTGAGTACATGCTTAAACATATTCTACGTGCCCTGTATGGATGAGGAGTATGTTTACCATATTGCAATTTCAATTTTTAAAGAAATATAACTCATGGGTAATTTATATTCTGTGATATTTCAAGCGATAAGTAACTGTAACAAATTCAATAAAAAGATGAACAAAGACTTCATACAATATTCTAAAATGCATTCATAAATTTACTTTAACAATGCAGAAGACAAATTTATAGTACTCATGTAAAGCATTAGAGTTAAAAGAATGAAATTGCTTTCTTTCTTCTGTAATGAAAAGTGTGTCATCTTTATTTTGAATCTTAATAACTGCAACATTTTGGTAAAATTTCTAAATAGATGTAATATATTAATTCTACTTCCAAAAAATACATATTTGATGTGGTCATGGCTAATAATGTTCAAACATGGCACATTAGTTATAATTGGAATAGTTACCTCTTATAAAACTACAATTCTTATAAAACTAAAACTGCATTTCAGATTCAGCTGATAGATGAACTAGAGCAGTCTGACTTTATAGGTGCTATTTCTGGTTTATTTCACATAGGTCCATAGTATATTCAAACTAAGATATAAAAACTAAAAGCTACCATATTTTGGCTAATTATTGTTATAAGTTCTCAATCACACTCATAACAAAAGAATGCCCTAATATAATAAGATATATAAGGTATTTTGTCTGGTTTAAAAAAAAAAAAACTAAGGGAAACTCTGGCAATAAAAACCAAATATAAAGAAGCATTCTTCTAAAATCAGCAGTAAAATCTAATAGGGTCAGTAAAGAGGATTGTAAATCATTTTATTTCTAGGCCTCAAGCATGATTATAGCTACATATTGCAAATTCTGAGCCATAGTTATGTGGAGACATAGGATTTATATCGGTAGCTAATGTACATATTCTATGCATATGAAAAAGTTATAAAAATATAAGCCACTTTCTTCATTAGTAAATAAGGAAATATTCTCTTAGACCAGCCACCTTAAATACACCAAAAGAAGCATTTTAAAAACACTTGTATTTTAATATCGCTTCTTACACAGATATATTGCTTTTATATGGTCATTGTAATATTATATAAATGCGATTCAGTGAAACTCTGTAATCACTTTAGGGTACAGTTTCTGAAAATAGTATTTTTGGGGGTGGGTCCTGGTGAAAACATTTGCTGATTATAAAGAAGAGCATTGTTCTTTTTCTCCTAGGCAGAATCTATGCATGTTCTTTTGTTCTGGTGGTAACTGCAGACAATCAGTAAGGTCCAAAGCTGCTGGTTCCCCTCCGCCTAGGTCCCAAGAGCCTGACTTGTGATGTTACTAAAATACCTCACAAGTTAGGGTCTCAGGGACTAGGAAAAGTCTGGTTTGATGCAGTAGAATTCTTCTTCTTTAGTTTTAAGGCTAGCTTACAAATTACAGATGGGTTCCGTTAAACTTTTCCCTCTAAATACTAATTAAAATATATACGTAGAAATAGATGTATATGTATATATATGATATATAAAAGTTAGGATGAGCTGAATATTCACGACGACAACCGATTACAAACCTTAAAATAATGAGGAATATGAGAAACAATACAAACAATGAACAGTTAAGAGTCATTCCATTAGATCCAAAGAAAGAAACTACAAATGGGTTAAAATCTGTTTCTAGTAGCAGATTTGTACAGCAACACCATAGCTCTATTACATTAAAAAAGGATTATATCCCAGTAATGGGACCCTGATTGAAATTTTGCTTCCCATTAGACTTCTATACGGCACATCTGTTAAGGTGGGCCCAGGACACATAATACTTTAAATCTGATTTCAATATATACTGTTGCAGTTAAGAATAAAAGAAAAACTTTTTTTGCATGTCACAATTTAATACCTCTGAAGCTTGAGTTTTCTCTGAGTCTCCAAACTATTCAGACAGCAAATATTTCCATGCATACTCTGTAGCTATATGAGCAATGCTACTTAATAAACATGTAACTTAAAATGCAAGTAACATAAGAAAAAAATGATTCTATTTCTTATATAGTTGCATTCGAAAGCTCAGTACTTTTGAAAAATGCACAATCCCAATCCTGTACATTCACTGAATTTCCTCCGATCTTTTAGCCTTGTTTGTGGTTGGAGAACAGAATTTGTACTTTAGGAATGATCCAAGGTTTAGTAGCATAGAACGCAGGGTAAAACAATCGGACCAGCCATAACATAAAAGTCCTGGCCACAGAAGTGGAATCTGGTTCTTCTGAAGTGGTTGATCTTAAAAGGGAAAAGAGGAGGGAAAAAAAAACATGGAAAGAATTAGAATGTTTTCCTGTAGAACAGGTGAATCATCCATTTCCAAGTAAGCTGCAAGGAAAGCTATGCTGAACAAAATATTTGCTAACTGCCCCCCTCCTCCACCCTAGTACCACACCCCTTTCCAACCCCCCCACCCCCTGTCCAGATCTTTACTTTGCCTTGTAAGACTTTAAATATTCTGCTCCATGATGCAATGCATCATTATATAAGATCTCTTTCTGTTTATCATTTGATTTTTTTCCATACTGAATCAGTTATGGCTTAAAATAGTAAATAGTTTTTTTTTTAATCAAACAAAAAAAGCAGCACTCACAAAAAGCAAAAAATAACAGTTCTTAATTCTAAGTCCATGCTTTTCCTTAAAACTGAATATGGCTTTACAATTTTTGACCATAGCATTCAACCAATTATTAGAATGAAAAATCTCACCCCTCCATAAATATGACATTAACATAATTATACCACCCCCATCACGGAGACCCATCCTCCTTAGGGAATACATCTGATGCTCCAAAGATGGAAATCAGTCAGATTTTAGTTGCTCTCCAACGTACCTTTGCTTCTCACTGACTGACTGGCTTTTACCCTCCACGCACTCACACGCCACCCCCTCCCCTCGGCTAGACACGGGTGCCCGAGCGAGCAGGCGCGCGCACAGGCATACAGACACCCAGCGAGAGGCGAGGCAAAGCATCTGATGCTGACTCAGAGCGCTCTGTGTGCAGGGGGTGGCAGCGGCTGGTATTTTCACTGCGCTCATCATTAACATTAACTCACAGTCTAGCATCCACCCTCTCCCAGACCTGCGGGACTGCAGCATTTGCATGACGCTGTCACTCTAGCCTCTGCATGTCAGATGATGGAAGGGAAAAAAAAAAAAAAGGAAAGAAAGAAAGAACTGAAAGAAAGCAAAGGAGTGAAAAGAAAAACCCGCAAGGCTTTCATCAGAAATGCCTTCATTTCTCCCACAGTCTCATTTTTCCACCTTTCTACTTCCTCTGCGGCTACGTCTCAGTTGTTTGACATCTTTCCGGAAGAAAATATCCTGTGCTTCCACGAGCCAGTAGTCAGTTGGTCCTCCCCTCACCTCACTCTCTGATCCCCACCCCTTTTCCCCTAATCAATAAGACAGAGCTCCAAATGCAGCTGTGGAAACAGGCTCCAACCCAGTCTCATCCTGGATCCACTATCCCAGGGAGCAGGCGGCCAGACTCACACACGAGAGAAAGAGAAATAACGCCAGCAATTCTTGAACAGTCCTAGACTTGATTCTATGCCTTCTTCCCTGCTCCCTCTATCCCCCTGGCTGTCGAAAGGGCAAAAGGGGGCTTTTCACTTTTACATGAAACCCCCACACTCCACAAGAGACACAAGAGTGATACTGCTGTCTATACATTCATCGTTTCTTTTTAATAATAAAGAAACTATGATTTTAATAAAAATAATTGCTTAATAGTTTTATTAGCTATGCTCTCATTTCACAAGAATTATAAGCTCTGCCAGCATCTGAATCATCAATATGATTTAAACTGTGTTGAAATCTTAAGTTCCTGGAATGAAATCAACCAACAGGATAGTAGTGCATTTATTATTATTTTTTTATTTAAGCATTTAAAAATATATCAAATAGCTGTGTTGTTGAATATGTAAAAATCTTTGAGATTAAGAAATACCTGCAGGCTACAAATATTAAAGACTGAATTTATGTTTACATAAAATATGGATTTGCATGCATATGTAAAAACAATCTATATGTATTGTTATAAAAGGAAGTAAAATATTGGCTCAACACAGGTTTGGGTTCAGTGTTTCACAACACAAAAGGCAGCGTATAGGCATCCATCCAGGTCCTTTGTTCTTCAGTTTTTCCCTGTAATGACAGAATGTGGTACACTGCCCACCTGTCCCTTCTACATGAGCAATATTCCTGAATTACTTATGAGACAGAGTTAGCCACTGGTGACTCTGCAGCATACAAGAAATACATACAAAAGGGAAGTACAGCGATCCTCAAGCCAACTCGAATGCTGTCTGGTGCTGTTGAAATTTCAGTTTACTCGCACAGACAGATCCCAGCATGCACTGCAGCACTGCAGGACCAACTAAGGTAGCAGCTTGGCAACAGATCTGTGGCAACCAACGTGAAGGACAACCATTCGCAGACGCCCGAAAGAAAAGATCACACAGTCCATAAAGAGAAAGAAGCATCTGCAGGCAAACATGTATGTCCAAAGTAAGCTCCTACAGGCTTCTGATTTGAAAGAAAAAGGAAGAGAAAAAAGAAAGAAAAACTTAAGTGCAAAACCTGGAAACACAAATATAAAAGAAGTGGACACCTGAAGGAAACATGGGATTAAGTAGATGATTTCATGAAAGAGAGAATGCGGGAAGAAAGAAATGTGAGAAAAAGAAAAGGAAACGTAGAAATGGGAAGAGGGAGATGAATGAAGAAGGGGAAATAAAAATCAGAGTAAAGAGCGAAAAATCACTGAGCACTGAAGCAACAAATAAGATCTGAAATTAAAGTGCAGAAACTGGAGACTCAGGAATAATGTTCAGGTTGAGAATTTAATGAAAAACCATAACAGAAATTTATGCATACAGAGCATAGCTTTAAATACATATTATCTGTGGCAGTGAGATACCTGCAGACTTCCTTTTCTACTTCTATATCTACCTGTCTTCTTTTAAAGTGTCTTGGCTCAGAGATTCATCTCTTGTTTTGTTTTCAGCTTTCCAGCACCTGTGTCATTTATGCTATTTTTTTCTAGACAGTTGACCACAATTCTCTGGATAAATTAATGTCATGACCTCACTATGGCTATCAGACATAAAATGTCGACTATTTTAATAATTGAACAAGCGCTTACAGCAAACTGCCTACTGATATCTCAGCTCTGTAGACTTTCTGCATAATCAATATTATCTGAAAGAAGATGTTGTAATCAATCAGTTCAATTACCACTGTCACAGATACGGGTTTAAGGTCTCTTCTAATTCTAAACTTCTAATCATCAATATTAAAACATCCCTAAATAAGATTCTGATTATGGTTAAAATACTTACAAAGTAAACATTTCTCTCTGTTTCATACTTAATTTAAGCAATGTGACATATATATGGTCTTGGTAAATCACTTTTTTATGTTATGTGAATTTTGTTTTGTTAACTTAAAAAATAACTAAGGTGTATCTGAATGTGTATCAAATGATATATTGATCTAAAGGAAGCAATAACTACTCTGAAATACTGTAATACAACCTGCCTTCTATCTCATTGCTAAGGCTATTCTGTATAGACCATTTGAAATCAGTTTTATTATGGGAATCATAGTTTAAAAGAGTGGTTTAGGGTAAGGGGGAGGGAGGATGAAAAATGACCCACAGTTCAAACTTGGACTCAAAATTTATGGACGTGCAGAACATATTGTTTGTATTACTTGCATGATATCTTCTTTGCTTTACTTAACCTATACTCTCCAATAAGGTACGGCAAACCACGTGTAGCTATTAAAATTAAAAATAAAAACGTTATAGGCACATACAACAGTATGGTGATTATCAGAGGGAAAGGGAGTGTGGGGAGGTAAGAGAAGATAAAGGCTATTAATAACAATGGAAGGAGACTTGACTTGGGGCAGTGAACACACAAGACAACATGCAGATAATGTACTATAGAACTATACACGTGAAACCTATATAATTTTATCAACCAATGTCACCCCAATAAATTCAATAAAAATGAAAACATCATTCATTCATAAAGTAACATTTGGTCTCTCTGTTGCTTTAGCCCTATTTCAAATGTATGACAGAATACATGGCTGGTGGTTACCATTTTGGACGATGCAGCTATAAAACATTTCCAGCCTTGTATAAAGTTTACTGGACAGTGCTGACTTAAACTGTCTTTCTGAAAAGTTTATAGCATAATTGATCATTGGGGTCCCCAAACTTTCATTCCGGTCTATTTTAAGAGAATGAATCTACAATGATTTATTTGAAGATCTAAAATAAGAGATTTTCATTTGACCAAAGAGAATGTAGTGGTTTTATATACTAGTTTTGATATAACCAAGACTATTTAAGGGGATGTGTTATACACAAATTCCCTTTAAGGTAGTTAAAAAGCATCAGAAGACACACACACACACACACAATACTCAATCTAAAGTCTCCGGATAAATCTCAGAGATTTTTTTCCCCAAAAGATTTTATTTATTTACTTTCAGAGAGAGAGGAAGGGAGGGAGAAGGAGTAGAGAAACAGCAATGTGCAAGAGATACACTGATGGGTTGCCTCTCGCACACCCCCAACTGGGGACCTGGTACTCAACCCCGGCACGGGTCCGGACTGGCAATCAAACCAGCCATCTTTAGGTACACAGGCCAGCGCTCAAACCACTGAGCCACACCAGCCAGGGCTGAGAGATTCTTCACATGTCTATCCTTTCCAGAAGTGACAGTCATGATCTTTTTTGGTGTCAAACAACACATATCACATGTTTCTGTTTTCAATAAAGGGATGTAATAGTAGTCTAAGTAGGAAAAAATGAGAGAAAGAGCACTTTTCAAAAATCTTATTAGCACAAGGAAGGAATAGCAGTTAAGATTGGCCACAACTATGGTTACATTTTTCTTTTTTTAAATAATAATTAAAGTACAGAGGAGACAAAAATCAGATATCAATGAACTAGGAAGATCTGTTGGGAATTTTCTATTAAATAAAACACTGAGGAAAAAAATAGGCGTGTATGTGTTTATGTAGACTTTGTTAAGGTAATTTTGATGTACCAATCAGATTCTGGAACTAATGACCTTAAACAAAATGAAAACAAACTAAAATATAAATATATATAAGTTATTACCTCAAAATTTTTACAGTGAAAGATGCAACTAGTTTTTAATGAGGAAAAATATCTGACCCTTATTTTCTTTTAGAATTTTAGTACTTGGACTAGGGGGTGACTCAGTGTTTAACTCAGACCAGTGTTTGACTGGGACGCAAAAGGTGGATTGGTGATTCTGAAATTGTTTTTTTTTTCTCTCTCTTTTTTGATAATTAAGTGTAGAGCATCCCAATTAACATGGGAAATAATATTATATACTTCTCTTCCCTTCAGGGTTAATACTTTAAACTCTGACATGTGAAATCTAATGTTCACTCTACTCTTTAGGAAATGGTTGTGATCACAACTCACTCTAGCAATCCTTCCCTGTTTCTCCCAGCCTCCCTCCCTTTTTCCTTTCCCCTTCCTCTCCCTGCTCCTCTCCGTATCCCCCAAGTGTGAAATCCACTTGCCAACCCAATCTGTCATCAATACCCACAAGGGGACCACATTCAAAGCCACACCAGCAAGAGGAGATTTGAGGAAAGCAAGTCTGAGACAGGAGTAATTAGAGCAACAACATGAACTTGAGGGGGCTGTTGAGGGGAGAGCCACAATAGTCACTGTTGTTCAGCCATGCTCATGAACAAATGGGCTTCGAGGACGCTGGTGAAGTGTTTCTCTTCCAGGAAAATGGCAGGAAATGATGATGAGGGGCGATTTGGGGTGGCAAAAAAATTATGTCATTATCAAATTATATTTAAATCTGGAAAAGTATTTATCAAAAGTTATCAGGATATATATATATATCTTAAAAGGATGTTTCTGCTGTGTTACTATGCTTCCGACAGGTGAGAGAGAAAAGAATTAATCTTGACTTTTTAAGATGGGGTAGAGTGGAAAAGTTTAAATGATAGCAAATGACTTCAAAATTACTGCCATGTTTAAAGCTTGAATACTATGGCAATGGAGCAATAATAATGTATGCTTTAGCTAACATAACTACAGAAGAGTACTATTTTCCTTATATTTTATAAATAACACTTTGAAAGAAAGTTTGGAAGTGGTAAGGGAACAGATCTAGGAATCAGGAAACTGGTTCCAGTGCAGCTGGGTAGATAATAGTTTATGGTCTTGGATAAGTCATTTAACTCTCAGGATCTTAGTTTTCTTACCACTAAAATTAGGAGGAATGACTAGGTAAATCACCGAGGCCCGATTCAGCCTAAAATTTTGGACAATGAGGGGGAGTAAAATTGCAAACACATGTTGGTCATTCTGATTTACCGGTTAGATACAGTATTCGTATATATAATTGTCTCATTTGTTCCTTATAGTACTGTCCTTTTAGTATTTGTCCCCAGAAATACAAATGGGATGTCCTATTTCTATGTCCCTGAGATATCTCACCTATAACTGAATCTCAAAAATGTGCAATTTCAGATTTGCTGCATAATCTATAGATCTCTCTTATGGATTACCCTATTTACATTTAAAATTTCATTTATTTGAAATTATATAGGGCGGGGCAAAAGTATATTTTTGGTTCTATGGGAACTAATACAATAATTAATAAGTAATGCAAGAACAAACTCCGTGTTTCATATGCTTACAACTATAAATCTACTTTTGCCCCATCGTGTATTTTCATTTAGAGCTGGGAAAGCAATCATTTTCTGAGAGTCAGAAAAATGTGTATGCACTGTTACAGTATATAGAATAACTCATACTTCATTGGAAAAGTTATTTGTAAGAAAATTAGCCTATATAAATATAAAAACATATGTATTTATATTAAATATAAGTATTACATATATATACTGATTTATATATATATAAATCAGGTAAATCAAGAGTATGGAAATCTTCACCAACTACCAAAATCTTTAAAAACATCTTTTTTGGTTTTAAAAAACATTCATTTTGAGTGCTGCTTAATTTAGGTAGAATAAAGTTATTAATGAGGTTATTATTCTGATTGCTCATAATCAGTTTTATTCTAGAGCTTTAGAATTTTCTTCACTAAGGAAAAATGTGCTAATTTTGTAGGGCCTTCCTTTTTTATTTAATGAAAAGAAAATACTTCATTCATTGATCACTGTAGGTAGGAATGGAGCACAAATAGTAGATTAAATTAGCTTAGATTAAGAAAGTATTCTTTCTTTATAGATACTGTTATTTCCTTCCTGCTTCTTCCTATTCAAATAATGTATATTTTTGAAGCTTAATATAATGTAATCATACACATTCACTTCAAGATTGAATTTTCATTGTGCTATCTCTATGCTCAGTGATATCAACTATGTCATGATTAATACACTCTTAGAAGTATACATACTATGAGACAAGTTAAACTTGGAGAACGTGCTATTTCAGGAAGAATGTCACTATAGCATTGTCTCAAACTTTGTTGCCTAGGTTTTCAATGTAGTTTAAAGAAAATTCCATTCTATGGGAGTAGAGGAAAATGCTTCTAAGTGTTATCAGCATCATTTAAATATTTCTGAACCATGAAGGTTCAAGTGTATCCTGCATCCTCATGCTTTGTTCTCATTCTTTCCAATCAAATGTATTGATCTGTTAAAGGTTAGAGGGTATACTCGCATTGATCAAGGAAATAGCCTGACACAGTAAAACTGTCTGCCGATTCAAGACAGATCAATCTCACCTTTGTTTCTTTTGGATACATTATGGTTATTCATTCTGCATTACTCAAATCCACACTTCATATCTCAGCTCTAGAAAAGAAACTGATAAAGAACTGACTATTTTTATGGGTATAAAGGATACATTTCTGGGTATTTCCCTCAAATGAATTGATATGGAACTTGGTGGACATTGTAATATCTGATCAAGTATTTAGCCGATTTTCAAGTTCACTTGAGAAATTTGTCCATTTTCAGTATTTTGCAAAGCATTAGAAAAGAAGCTTTCATAAAATGTTGAATTCATTTAGAAAATCTGTGTTTATTTGAGAATATAAAAATGAAGACACATCATTATAGCTTTCCTTTCCAGAGCAACCTTACTCATTCATTTTTTTTTTTAATGCTTTAATGGAACAGTTTGAGCTGCAAACAATCCACTGGTCCTGTCAGCTTCATAACTTAAACTGAAGAACTCAATTTGAGCTAGCACGGGAACCAATTTAATACATGAACAAAGCACAACCCATCATACAATGTTACAGTGGTATAGTAATCCTTTCGGGTGGGTAGTTTGTAAGACATTCTCCTCTGAACCTCCAAGTCTTACTAGCCTTCTGACTTTTACTAACCTGAAAGTCTACATGCTCTTCCTGCTCTATCTGTAAACTTTTCTTAGATAACACTGAAAATATTCACAAATTCAAAACTCTCATAGCCTAACAGTCCCACAGGCAGGCCAATTTTTCTGTAGTAATGCTTAATTATACTTCTTTATTTAGCAATATAATTAATTCATTTTCTCTTATGTGCCGTGAGCCACAATTCATTAAAGGAAATGGTTAAATTGGAATTTTTGTTCAGATACTTTGCTATTATGAAGCTTTGAATTGAAGGGAAACATATTTCCATTCCTTTGCCTGACAAAGACATGTTTTAAACTACACATTAAACAAAAGAAAACGGCTTTCCTACTACTAAACGCATTGCTCAGTAGGGTAGAAAGCGTACTGCTTCTCTTAAATGCTAGACCTTTAAAACGTTTGCTAGATGACAGCATTATTTTTTTAAAAAAATGTTTCTTTAGCAAAGAATTAAAGCTGAATATGCAACATTTCTTAGGAGCATTGAATAAATCTATTTGTCCAGCTTACTTTGCAAAGACTGTGTAGAAAACAGCACCATAAACACTTTCAGTCCCCACACAAGGGCTAAACAAAGAGTCCTCTTTCTAGCCATCTAATCGGGTAATTTATTTTTTCAACCATCACATATAAATCGAAACACAGCTGTAACCAATGACTTGCAGATCCAGTTCCCAGCCAGCTGGAATCAGTTCTGCTGAAACAGCAAGATTTTTACATTGTTCACTTCTGTACATCTGGAGAAATCATTGAGGTTCAAAGGTGACCAGAAAAGCTCTTTAAGTAAATTCAATCGACAGTGAAGATTTGCCTAAGGAACTACAAACTCCACATTCACTTTTACAAAACGTTCCTTTCATGAAATTAATGCTTATAAAGGCTATTTGCATCCTCATCAGTACAGACTTTATGAGTTGCTAATCGAATTAAGCACTTAAATGCCTGTTTCTTTCAAACAACTTGGTTAGGGTTCTTCAAAAAACTTTTTCCAAGGAGTGGTAGCTATTTAAAGATGGATGCATTAAAACACTATGTTACATGCAGAAACACTGGGGGACCATAAGAACCTGTAACAAAACCAGATACCAGAAATGTACCTACTCATATCTCAAGCTTAATCATGTTTAGCTAGTATAATCCTCTATTTGGATAAAATGAAAGAGAAATACTATCCCAAAGAAAGCAGGATGGAATATCTCCTTCAAGCTAGGCAGGCAAATCCCCAGGGAGCCAGAGTCCTGGGAGAAACAAACTCAGATCAAGAATGTTCCACATGCAGTCTTGCAGGGAGCTGATCCTGGCACTGGAAGAAAAGAAACCTAAGAGCAGCAGCCACTTTTGTTCTAACCTAGAAGCATCTAACTGCAACTAGGGCACGAGTGCAGACTCACCAGAACAAAAACTGACACAACCAGTCCTTAATGTAAGAGCTTTTCATTAAAATTAGATAAACTTAAAGCAACTAAAAACCCAGAGAATAAATGTATGCTTAGTATCTAAATTTCAATATCGCTTCAAATGCATCATTTGCTTCATTAAAACCATCAAAAAGGTATTCGCCTTGGGAAAATGAACACACAAACAAATCACAAATATACTTTCTTTGTGCTTGTTAAATTAATCAATATACAAATAAACAAGTTCTTTTCTTTTTTTAAATGTAGTCCTTTTTTGTATTTCTTCCCATTACCATTTAGTCCTCTTATACACCCCCCAGCAATCACCACACTGTTGTCCATGTCCGCAAACAGGTTATTTTCATTATTTAGCCATCATATGAAATGAGTGGCCATTTCAGTTACATTGGATCATCAATCAGTAACTTCCTGATGTACAGTACCTCTAACTAAAAGAGTGGAAAACTAAACAGGAAAGTACACTTTCAGCTTATACTGAATGACAGACAGGTGATGATCAAAGAGTAAGTTGCAATTCTCCATTAGATATTAAATGCACATAAAGTTGGTTAATTTCATTCACTTCATCAATGTGTGACTGAGTTGTGTGTAGTAGTCACTGGGTATAAAGGCTATAGAAAAATAGTCTGGAATAGATGGAAATACGATTTAATCAATAATGAAGTAGTCACTAACATGAGGAGTACCTTTTAAAATTTCAGGGCAATAGAAATAAGTTAGTTCCTCACTTAAATGTAGTTATTATCAAAGTTGGATAACGTTTTTACCCATTTTCTTTCCTCAAAATTTCTTTGGTCTTTTAGTTATAAATGTTTTAATACATATTTTATGCAACATAGGCTATGAAAAATTTATAGCAAAATGCCATATTGATGTTATCTGATATGGATTTAGATTTTTTTAATTCCAAAAATGTATGCTGGCCCTCTTTCTTCTTCAAGAACTAAGAATGGTTTTGAATCTAGCTTTGAGCTGACAGACTGAGAAAAAAATGGTCTAAAATAGGCAAATATTCCATATCTATTTGAGAATGTACTGTTTTTATAAAATTGAGTCCATTAATATTAGCTTGACTCTTTTTAAGTACTAACAAGACAAAATATTTTGCAATATTTCAAATCCTTTGTTCAGCAATTACATGTGAACTTTTGTGATAATAATAGGTTTTTAAAATAATTTCTTTGGGCTAGGTGTTAAGAAAGCCACAATATAAATTTTAAAATGTATTAAATTCATTACATTTTTGCTTTACTCTGCATAATTACTAATAAACTAGATTAAAGAATTATATTTAATTGTTCTTTAACGTGGGCTTTTAAAGCCTAATAATTGATTTTTTAATCACGAAGGCAGTGTTCATTTATATTAGTTGTTTGCTTATATGCATATATCATTTATAATGGTACATGAGTATCATCAGTCTTCATGAGAAAATAGTACAATTTTGCATATTTAAAAATGGTTTGGAACTTGGCAAGGTAAAAACTAGTAAAAACATAAATTCAGGGAGGGGTGAAAATTCAGTTTTGTTACATACGGAGGAACATGAGATGGCAGAAAGGTGGAGTTAGAGAAGGAATTTGGGGTGAAACAGAGAAAGCAGTCATAAGATTCTTGACACATATTCTAGAGCCTTCCTAACTCAAATAATACTTCCAAGTTAGGATCACATATGAATTAATTTATCTCTTTTCTATTTAAAGAGGAATATGTAATATTTAAATACTTTCTTCTCTGTTTCTGATAAAAGAGAATTGTATATTATAATAACTTGCAAAATACTGATAGATTTATTTTTAAAGTTTAAGTTCACCACTACATCTGACCAGGATTAAAGATTTTTGAAAATCAACTCTGACCTTTATAGTTTTTTAAAATTTGATTCTTTTTTTTTTCTGTCAAACTCTATCAAGTCTAGTCATTTCTCTATTCAGAGTGGGATCTTAATAATATACATTCAAAATGAAATACCAAGAGGAAGTAATCATGATATTTAAAAATAGAAAGATTATGAACATTTGATTATTTTATTGGGTTATCACATATACTGACCCCTTGTCAGAAAGTAGATATCACTAGGCATTTTAGAATGTTTTATCCAAAAGTTTAGTCAAATTCTCTAGGTTAGGAAGTAACAGGCCATTAATCTGGGTACAGATTCTTTTGGGGGGGGAAACTGCATGTAATTATAATATACACAAATACCTTTATACACACAAATATATATACAGTGGTTTGATCTTTTCAGTCACTCCAAGGGTAAAAAATGGTTCATGGATTTTTAAAATTTTTTAAAAATTTACTTAGAGACAGGGGAAGGGAGGGAGAAAGAAAGGCAGAGAAACATCATTGTGTGGTTGTCTCTCACATGGCCCCTGCTGGGGACCTGGCCCACAACCCAGGCATGTGCCCTGACTGGGAATCAAACCGGCAACTCTTTGGTTTGCAGCCCAAGCTCAATCCACTGAGTTATGCCAGCCAGGGCTGTTTCATAGATTTTTAAAGATGTAAAGAAATCAGGAATCTACTCAAGATGGTTTTGTCTTTGGAGGCCTGATAGATATTACCTATCAGTGGGTGAAGCTATACTACTGGCCATTACAGAAATTAATTTAATCAGACTACAATTAGGAACTCTTTCCAGGTCAGCTGACATTTGCATTAGGGTCAAGGTTTGGTGTTTTCCTTCCCCAATCTTGCCACCTGTGTAGTTAAATCAGTTCTAAAGAACTAAAACTTCATCCTTTTCAAAGATAGAATAAAATACCACATTTGAAATCTTAAGTCTATCTTCTCTCCAGAGGATCTACAAATCTTCCAACTGCACCATCTGAATCAATGGAGATGTCATTCCGTATCTTTAAGCGGTAGATGTTTCCCAAAATATTATAGGCACTGTTGTAAGCAAACCAAGGCTAGAGCTTGTAAATTATATAAAGACAATGTCCATGAACGAGCCTATGCAAAAAAAAAAAATATTATACCCACACAATCATATCCATAAGCCTTATATCTGTGCAATTAATTAAAATGAAGTGAGAGCAGGGAAAAGGTGGAGTCAAGTATTCTAATAGTTAATTGCCTTTTGAAAACCAAAGTCATTACAAATAAAAAATGGGATAAGTAAAAATTTTGAAAATGATACACAAATGGGCACTTCAAAGACACAGACCTGTCAAGAAGAGTGACATGTTATTTCCAGAGTTTTCAGTCACTTTTGTATTTAATTTGACATATATATTTAGGGGTCTACTATGCACAGGTAACCAAGTTGCTGAAAAGATTAATAACATGAGAAATGTCCTCTTTCCTGAAACAGCTTAATATATGTGGAAGAGTCCAGCACAAATGAAATTATAGTACATGAGAAATATGAAGCACACTATTAAAAATGAAGTGCTATGGAAACAAAGAGGAGAGACACAATAAAGATTGAGCACTATAAATGGATGGCTTGTTGCAGGAAGCTCCATTTCAGGTGAGCCTTGAAGGAACAGACAGACTGTTAGAAAAAGCAAAGGGAGAGAGTAAAAGAGATCTGGTTTGGGGGCAGAGAAGGAGGAAACGCTCAAACTTTCGTGCAAGGGTTGGGAAGTGCCCAGGAGGAAGTGGGAGAATGTTGCCTTATGCAAGGACAGTTCTTCAGAAAGATGGCCAGGCAGTTGGATTGGAGCACAGTTTTAGAGGGTCTTAAATGTTATACTGGGAACTAATTATTTAGGTAAAAATAAATAACTAAAATCCTGTTCAGAAGGGGTTACTGATTAGTATAATGACCAAACAACAATAAAACAAATAATTACCATGCTCAACACCTAATCCCTGTGCATTCATATGCTGGTACATATCATATCATTATGTCATCACAATGAGCCTGTAAGGTTAAGTATGCATCATTATTTGCAATTTATTGGCAGGCAATCTGAGCTTCAAAGACAGTTATATAATGTACCCAAATATGATACCAGAAGTAAACGGCTAAAATTTGATCCTGTCCTCTCTGATTCCAAGTTTATCTCTTAACTGTTTTGTCAGACCACCTCTCAAAATGCATTTGGTCTCTCTGAGAAAGCACTTTGGAATCTGGATCTCACTACCCAATAACATAAGCAGTCTACATCATGTCAGGAGATCCTACAAAGAACTTCTGAGAGGGTACAAGGATTCTTTCTAGGAATCCCTTTGTATTCTGAATATCTCTGACACGACAGAGGTAATGGAACATAGGTCTGTCCAATCGCAAAGCTCATGTTCTTTCCTTCACTGCATGCTACAATTTGTCTAATTAATAATTTAAGTACCTGTATAAAATTTCACCTTGGGAATGTACCATAATTTGCTGAAATGTTTCCCAACTGCTGAGAATCTCTAGAGGTTTCAATTTGGGAATTTTATGAACAGGGTTGAAATCAATACTTTTCTCCATGTGTCTTGTTCCTTACTTGAATTCCCTTTTGTATAACATTGCAGAAGTGGGAAAGTTAAAATGATTTGAAACAGCTGAGTAACTTTGGCATAACTGAATAATTGATGGCCTAGAGATGTTTTCCATTTTTATTTGAAGTTTACAATATATCAAACTTAGGACTATGCTATTTAATATGATTTCTCTAAAGCTTTTGCTTAGAAGTTGCATCATTCATTCGTTTTTCCATTGGTTCATGACTCAACCATATTGTTGCTCATCTATTTCTGATCTGAAGACATGTTATATAACTGAAAAATCACCTAAAGATAAGGCTTTTTCTTTATCTGGTAGACTTTGAGAGTAGCCATGAAATACTTTAATGTTCAAAGGACATATCAACAAAATACCCTATTCCCTCACATGTGGTAGTTTCAAGTTACATGATAAAAGAACTTTTGGCGATGCACCATTATGTCTATTCCAAGAAATAAGGTCAGGGATGGAACATCAAAGTTTCGACCAAATCTCTCATGAGGATTTTATCAAAACAAGGAATATATCAGTTTGGAGGCTTTTATTTTCATTTCCATTTCATTCACATTTCTAACATTTTTAACCTTTGGCAAATAAGCACTTAAATCAGAGAAAAGTAAGCACAAGTGTATCACAGAAAAAGGGGTTTTGAGAGGTCTAAATTAATTTTAAAAGCAAAGAGTGCTTCTAATAAGGGAGTTTAATGTATAAAATAAATACAGATGGAAAAATACGCCAAAACTTAAAACGTCCGGGTTCTAATTTTGCCTGTGCCATGTTTATTGTACAGCTACTGACAGGATAGCTAACACTTCAAGGAAGTTACCACATCAGACTGGAATGTCAATTTTGCAACTTTAAGCCTAAAGACACAAAAACTGATATATACATGTAATATAACATTCTCATGTAACAGATTGATTTGTGGTTATTTCACCTGCTGTTTTTAAAGCAAATTATGTTAAGTAGAAAAAAATTTCAACTGATTTCATTTTTTTCAAACTTGGCTTTGTGCATCTGGAATATATATGGTGACAGAGTTGTTGGGTTCTGAAAACATGAAACAGAGTAGAGGGTAAAGGAGAAAGTCTGAACTTTTTCCTTTGACGGATGGACATAAAGTTTAGCAGGATAAAAAAAAATAAAGGCAGCTAGTAGAATTTTCAGAATCTGGGAGCGCTATTATTCTGTTAAGAATTGGACAAATAAAGTTTCCAAACTATAGTAACACTATCTCAATTCACATGTTCCTTCCAAAAAATTCAGATTTACAAACCAATGAAAAATATGAAAGACATTTTAGATTACTTTGAGAAGATGGCCTTGAACTAGTTTTTTAAACAGCTAATTACACACAGACCCTAAAAAACACATCTACTCCTTATGGAAGGAGGAGAAGGTGGGTGGCCAAGTCAGGTGAATATATTTATTGTTTTCTTCCATGCAGCCTGGTCTTTCTGTCCTAAAAGCAGTAGTGACTGGGGGTTTTCTCACTAGACAAGAGAGCATCCATCAGGTAGATTCTTGAATAACTGCAACCACTTTTAAAGGAAGTTGATTTGTGATTGCAAATCTCATATATCCAACTTTTGTCATTGTGAAGTAGTACTACAGACTCATATCCCTTGCAAAATTCTATAGCTTATTTTATTTTGTATTATTTTTTGAAGTCAGTAAATACTGTGGGGATATTTCTATTCTGAGTATCCCTCACCTCCTGGCTCAGGTAGCCTTAAGTGTATTTGGAAAAATATATTTCTGTTAACTAAAATAAGATTTCATTGTTTAGAAATGAAAGTACTTCAGTAAGGGTTATTTCTTAAGGAGAAGGAAAACATGTCAAGCATTGCATGAATTAGAAGCATACATTGTAACCACAAAGGAACAGTAGCAACAGAACAAAGTCGAGCTTGTTTAGTAAAAAATGCTTATTCATTCATTAACTCGTTATAGTCAAAACTCCTCATGAAAAGTCTGCCTTGAACAACACAGAGATAAAATTTCTGAATAAAGAGTGAGTATGTGACTCCCTAATTTTCAGGACAGCTACCTAAGCTGTGTCTACAGTTGTTTAGGGTTCAGGTGCTTTAGAGGTTTTACAAATCTCAAACATGTCTGGAATGTCGTGTTCCTTTCTTCAGAATGGTTTGTCCTATCTTGAAAAACACTAAGTTAGAATTGAAAGAACCCCTATAAATTTTCCTTGAGATTAAGTACAAAATGTGTTAGATATTATCTTTAAAAATATGAAGACAAGGAAAAGAAGTCACCGAACAGTCTATTCTTGAGAAATAACAATGGTACAGAAAAAAAAAGATGAAATTACGAAGAGCACAGAATTTAACAACATAGGATGTTCAAATGTGTTACTCTCACATCCTTTGCGTTCCTGTTATGCTGGTTTACATCCTCTTCCACTTGGGATTTACCAAACAACCTCCATACCCTAAGCTACTCACCCATTGAGCAGATAGGTGGACTGAGATAAATTTATAAACCATGCCTTCTAGTTTGCCTCCCAACCTCTAACGAAGCTGTGGGATAACAGAAATCCTACTGCCCTTGCCCAGGTGCGTGCTCCTCTATTTCTACCTACATTCAGGCTATTTTTGCTACCATTCCTATAATCTCCATTGGCTTTTAACAAAGCTTTTAAATGATTTCGTGACTGCCTCTTTATTCTTTGAGACTCTAGCAATGACTTCAGAAAATACTTTATTAATTTTACCCAGTGGTCTTCATTTGGAGTTTATGTGGTGGTAGTACAGTGTGAGTGTGTTAATAAATGTTGGCTTTATTTATTACAGTAATTTTTTTAAAGTATGTTTGACCTTGTTTTCAAATAATAATACAACCCCACTACCTTCTACTTATACATATGAAACTCATTACATGAATTTTCATTATATGTTCTAGTTTTGACTGGAGCAAAGAAAACCCTCAAGTTCTCCCAAAGTGGCCAGAGAAATGAATTTCATAAACACAATAATAATTTGGAGCTTTAGGTCACACTATGTTTCTGATCATAAAAAATATATATACTTTTTAATACTTTGAGGTCTGGTTATCAGAGAGCATCACTTAATTTTAGGTTAAGAATCTACACCAAAGAGACCATTACTCATTAGCTTTACTTGGTGTTAAAAATAGTTTAGTTCTATAAAAATGATTAAGAAAGTACATACTAGT